>PVJN01041114.1:0-18918 GCA_004026805.1 Lasiurus borealis
CCCTTCCATCCTTCCTTCCTTCCTTCCTTCCTTCCTTCCTTCCTTCCTTCCTTCCTTCCTTCCTTCCCTAAATCCCAGCTTTTACTGAAGACTTGCCACAATGCCAGGCCCTGTGATTTTTCTCATTCAATCCTTCTCAGCCCCAAAGAGCTGGAGCCGGTAGTATCTTCCCATCGTCCAGATGTTCCAGCCCTGGGACTGAGCCCCTGCCTCCCTCCCAGCCCCACCCCTTCCCCCAGCATGGATACTCCAAAGGAGAAGGTGTAGCTTTCTTTACCCTCGTGACCTTCAGCTCCCCACGAGCTGGCAGTGGAAGGAGAATGGGAGGCAGCAGCAGGGCCCTGTCAGCGGGGACTCAGGAAGGGTTGAGTTTGGTTCTCCTGGGAATGGAGCCTGGCTGGGGCTCTGATCCTGTCTCCTGCCCCTGAGGCTGCTCAGTGGGGGCTGAGTGTGGCTCCCAGGAACTGGGGAACCCTCCCTGAGGGGGGCACCAGCTACTCTGAGAGATAGCCAAGGTGTATTTGGGGGGTAGTGCATGGACACCAGCCACGCAGGTGCCACTGTTAACTGTGCTCTCACCTCAGCCTGCTCTCTGACCCGTGTAAAGTGGTGGTGGTGGTGGGGGTTTCACTGTGGGCAGAACAGGGGTGTCCTTTGAGAGGTTGCCTGTGGAAGGGGATGCGGAGAAGGCTGGGAAGGCAGAGTGAGATCATCTGTCGGCTGCAAATTAGATTCTATTAGAAAATAGGAGTTTGGAGGCTGCTTTTTCTGGAGAAACAACTGCCTTCAAAGGCCTGGGAGTTGGCTTAAAGGGGACTGCCACTGAGCAGTGAGATTTAGGGCAGAGATTAGCAACGACCATGTAATTGTCCATAACATAGGCAATGGCCTTGTTTCTTTGCCTGTGAATTAGATGAAATCAGAAATTTCCAGATAGCGCGTGGCATCCGGGGGTAGAAAATTCTGGCTCAGGCTCTACCTGGCTCCGCAGGTCTGAGAGGAAACTGAGGACTCTAGTGTTTAATGCTTTCAGGTGATTCTAAAGTGTCACCAGGTGGAGGGTAATTGAACTAACCCAGTGGTTGTTAACAGGGACAATTTTGTCCCCCAGGGGACATGTGGCAGTGTCGGGAGGTATTTTTGGTTGCCATGACTGGGATGGTGGTACTGGTATGTCATGGATGGAGGTCCAGATGCTGCTCAACACCCTAAAATGCACAGCACAGCCCCACAGCAAAGAACCATCCAGCCCCACACGCCAACAGAGCTGAGCTTGGGAAACCCTGGGCTGGAGGGTTTTGCAGCTTCCTCCCAGCCCTGAAAACACCCACCACCTGTCCATCATGAAGATTGAAAAGGAGGAAGGAAGATGGTGAGAGGAGGGGAGCTCTGGAAAGAATGGGAGAACAAGAGAAAGGGGCTTTCAAGGCAGGAAGGAGCCCTGGATTGCACTCTGTCTAGCAAAGCCCATGGCCTTGAACCAACCATGCCCACCTCCGGCCTCAGTCTGAGGACGGGTTCTGGTGGGAATGACTTCTCCTGGCCAGTTGGGCAGTCCTTGCCCTCACTGAGCTCCCCAGGGGTGGGGGCATGCAATACTTCCTGTCCCCAGGGCCAGCTCCTGAGAGGCAGGAGGCAGAGCTGATCTGGGAGCACTGAAGAGGATGGGGGTCCCTTATCTCTGGGGAGAACAAGGGCTAGAACTAATATGGGGCTGAGCCCTGTGAGGTTTGGGGTGAGCCCACCCTGTCTCACCAGGGCCTTCGGACCACTGAGTGTCATGAGTCTTTCCCCACCTCTGTGACAAGGTGCAGCTTGCTGAGTGAGAATGAGGCGGTGGAATGAAAGGAGGAGGGGGGAGGGCTCTGAGTAAACCAAAGGTTGCTGCCCTCCTAGCCATTCTGCCCCCTCCCCCTGCACCCCACCCCATCCTTCCTGCTCCAGTCACTCAGCCTAGTGCAGCCCAAGCCCAGGCAGCCAGAAGAACCTCTCCATCCTCAGGTCCTCACAGCAGCAGGTGCAGAGCATGGCCTGTGGCCAGACCTCAGGAAAAGTGAGTCAGGAATCCCCAGCATTGAATTCTGGCCCCAAGGGAGGGCTTCACACCAGTGCTACTCAGAGGGTGGTCAGGACTGGTGCAGGCTGCAACTGTTTCTGTGAGTAAGCCAGTGTTTGGAAACTTTCATAGGCTTTTGTCCACATGTGCTATTAATAGACTCATCTCACTGAATGGAGTCCAGACCAAGCATGTCAAACTCGAAACTTACAGGCCGCATGCCTCGCTTATTTGGCCCGAGTTAGCCTTGAGTTTGACATGCTTGGTCTAGGCCAATGGTGGGCAAACACCGCGGTTTGCCGCTTTGTTGACTAATGAGTTTGCCGACCACTGGTCTAGACCAATTCAGATGTCATCCAACTCTCCAGGTGAGTCCTGTGGTGCAGGCTGCACAGTCATCACGCACAGTAGGCCCACCTGTCCATCTGCCGCAGGTTGTAAGACTCCACGTGATCCTTCCTCACAGCTGGGTTGAGGAGAGAGCTCAATGGCTGGCTCATCAGGGAAGGCCTCACGAAGGAGGAGGGTCTTGCGTGATGGTTAGGCTCAGCGTCAAAGGGAGAGGTGGGGGGAGTAGCAGGGGAGGGCCTTTCCCAGTGAAAGCAGCAGGTCCTAGTGGCTACACATGCATCTCCTCCTCCTTTATTTTCAGTTCCTGCTGAGCTCTGTGGGAGGTGTTCTGCCCTGAGGATGGTGGGAAGGTGTGGGCTCAGGGGGAGCTCCTTCCACGGATATGCATCAGCAGTCCCCACACCAGGGGTCCATGTGGGGTCTAGTTAGTAAACATCTCCAAGGTAACAGGCCCCCTCTCTTTCTGGGGCTCTCTGGTAGCCCAGGAAGGCTCCAGGCAGCAGGTTAGGGATGGGGAGGTGATTCTTGTAAGAAATGGGAGACGGAGAGGCAGTTCCAGGAAATGCCATCTCTGGCTTCAGAACCGGGGACATATGCTCTCTCCATGTTAGGAAGAGTTCAAAGCAAGAATGGACAAAAAGATGCCCAGCTCTTTTTCTTGCTATCACTTCTCTGCCCCTCACCCCATGTCTCTCTCCCTCTCGCTCTCCTCTTTATAACTTTCTGTCCTAATACTTCTCTCTCTCTTTAGTTTTAGCCAGTGGTTTCGATCTTGGCACCACCTTTGGTTTCTCTGTGTGTGTCTGCCTCTCACTGTCTGTCTGCATGCCCACACCTCATATAATAACATCGTCCACCCTGAGCAGGCCCACGGGCACTCAGCTGGGCATTTGCTTCTGACAGTGGGGCCAAGGGCTCCCAGCACAGGGGGCCTGGATCTGTGATGGCTGGGCCCTATACGGCTCAGGGCTTGCCCTCAGCCCTTCTCCAAGGTAGCCAAACCCCTCCTGAACCCCATTCCATCCCAGCCTGCACAACCCAGCCCTTCATTCCCAAGCCTCTCTCCTTCTTCCCCACTTAACTCTGTCCCCACAGTGGCGGGGAAACAGCTGTTTCCTCTAGAAACAGCTGGTACTCCTGGAAACCACCTCTGCCAAGGAGGCTGGGGAAAGAGGATCAAGGGGTAGAGGAAGGGGGATAATCCCTGCTGTAAATGGCGGGAGGGGGAGGAGAGGGGAGAGAGGGGGAAATCCATGCATTCATCTCTCACTCTAGCCTGTCACCAGAGGCAGGCTGCCTTCCTTGTACCTACCAGGGATACTGAACAATACCTTGTCCCAACCCTCCCAAAGGTCTAGACCTCCCAGCACTTAAAGGTTCAACTGTGTCCCCGATGTGCCTTGCCATGGGTGGCTTCCAGATTGCAGTCAGCGTAAAACAACCCCCATCTCCTAATTCTGCAGCCTGGGAAGCAGATGGACCAGTCAGGCCAGTTTCTGTCCTGGGTTCTGACCTAGGTGCCCTGGCTCATAGCCAGATTGGCAGGAGGTTGGGAATGATTGACAGGTGGAGGGGGTGGGGGCAGGTGCCACAACTCTTAACCTCTAAACACCCCCTGGGGCTGCTCTCTCAGGCCCAGCAGAGCAAGGGGTGGGATCCTGAAATTGCTTCTGTTTCTAGGGTGGAAAGAGTAGCCACAAAGATCCCAGAAATGGTTTCATGGCTGCTGGGTGATAGTTGCCACAGAAAGGATTTGGCTAAAGCAGTGGTTGGCAAATTACGCAGTTTGCCATTCTATTTACTAATGAGTTTGCCGACCACTGGGATAGGGGCTTAATCGCAAGGAACAACAACAGCCTGTAATTATTGGAATCGAGAGTCTAAAGCATTTGAGTTGGATATTCTGTGTACAAGAAACCACCTCTTAGAATTGCCTCTTGATATGCCCACTTCACAGAAAACACAGTGCGTGTCCATATTCTCCCGTCGTCTCCCCTCCTTCCTCCCTTCTGCTTTCCAGCCTCTTTTTGGCTGTTATGAGGACTTTTAGTTGAAGCAGACACCCCTTACTCTGAAACGAAATGGTTAATAATCCGTTGCTTATGTAGACAGACAACAGTATGGTGATTACCAGAGGGAAAGGGGGTAGGGGAGATAGGAGAAGGGTAAAGCGGAATAAATGGGGATGGAAGGAGACTTGACTTGGGGTAGTGAACACACAGTACATATACAGATGATGTATTATAGGATTGTACCCTTGAAGCCTATATACTTTTATTAACAAATGTCACCCCAATAAATTCAATAAAAATTAATCTGTTGCTTAATAGAATCCACCTAGTTGTTTTCAAAATAATTATTTGTACCAATGAGTTAATCATCTTGTATTATCCTTCCTACATGTCTCTATTTTTGTTGTCACATGTTCTCACATCTCAGAGATGTTCAGAGGGCCAATTGCAGGTACATCAGTCCTTTGACCTTTGAGCTCAGCTGACAGCAGGTGACCCCATTCTTTCTCCCCAGGGACTGTCCAAAGGACCTGGGCAGGAGACTCTACACTAACCACTCCTCCCTCCACCTCCTATCCCCTCACAATTCCTCCTTGTGATGGTTTTCCTTGGATTGATAAAATTTGCTAAGATTGATTACGTGACTACTATAGCTAATATCTATTAAGCAGTTACTATGTGCCAGACACTGTGCAATTGTGCGTAATTTCACACCTGACATTTCATGAAGTTATTCCGATTATTCCATAAAGTAGGTTCTATTCCCCCCCCCCCTTTTTGTGATGAAGAAAACGAGGTTTGCCCAGAGCTTCATAGTAGAGTCAGAATTTGAGCCTAGATCTGCTTCACCTGATGTTTTCATTTGTACAAAGAGATGCTGACTATCACATTGAATGGAGTGAAGGGTGGCTGCTGAGAGAACAAATCCAAAGACCAGCATTTAAAAAGGACTTGATGGCCCTGTCTGGTTTGGCTCAGTGAATGGAACGTCAGTCTGTGAACTGAAGGGTCCCAGGTTTGATTCCAGTCAAGGACACATGCTTGGGTTGTGGGCTCAATCCCCAGTGGGAGTTGGGGGCACATGTGGGAGGCAGCCGGATCAGTGTTTCTCTCTCATCATTTCTACCTCTCTCTCTCCCTTCCTCTGAAATCAATAAAAATATTTTAAAAATAAAACTAAAAGGGGCTTGATGGTGTTCCTTCCAAGGGACTCTGCTGAGAGGAGCCCTTGAGAATCTAAGTATACAGGAGTCATTTGTCACTAACAAACTCATTCTTTGAATATTACACAGGAGCTAAATCGCAACTTGACCTTAGCTCCAAAATGGTCTCACTCTTCCAGACTCCTGTGCAGCTGAACCCTGCTGGCTGCTGATGCTCTCCAAGGAGCCAAACATTAGAGAGTACAGCATGGGTTTTCCAACTGGGCTCGTCCTCACTGGCCCTGGGTCAGTGTCTTGCTTTTCCATAAATCTGGGCCCTCCTTGAGAACTGGACCGGCCCGAGTCACGCCCTTCCAGGGCTGGCCATATCAATGGGAACGGCGTGGCCTGGCTGTCAGCCCCCTTACCTACTTTACTTCTGGGGGTAGCTAGGCCAGTTGTCCTCACACCCCATGGCAGCCCATGGTTCCACAGTGGGTTCACTTATTTTCCCTTGGTATCCCTCCTGCCACTGCTCCTCTAAAAAACCCGGCTTGCCAGAGAAACAGTTTGGAAATGACCCAAATGTGCACCGATATAGGGATGCAAAGAACATCCTTTCATAGGGAATACGCAGATGCTGACAATCTCCCTCTGGAAGCTTAGGAATAACATGGGACAGACTCAGGCTGTGACGCAGTAAGTGAGAGGGCGTGTCCGATGGCCAAACCTGCACTTGAAAAAGGGATTATTATTTCTAATAGTTTTTTAAAAATTGATTTTTTTAAGAGATAGAAAGGAAGAGGGATAGAGAGATGGAAACATCGACGAGAGAGAGAGAGAAACATCAATCAGCTGCCTCCTGCAAGCTCCCTACTTGGGATCGAGCCTGGCAACCCGGGCATGTGCCCCAAACGGTGACCTGGTTCATAGGTTGACGCTCAGTCCCAGAGCCACACCGGCTGGGCAGTAAGGATATTTTTAAATGGTAACAGCTGTGTTAGGAGGAGGAGGTTGCAATAATTTCATCCTCTGTTTTCCAAACTTTGTATAATGCAGTTAGATTGCTTTTACAATAATGACAACAACAATAGAACCAGCTCCCTCCTCAAAACTCACTCTCCTTTAATAACCCACCCGGCACACTCGCCAGAACTCACAGATTTTGAGCTACACTGGGGTCTTCCTTTGAGGAGCTGTGGCTAGTGGGTAAGTGACTCAGGGGTGCTCCATAGCCCCTCCCCTGGGGATAGAGATAATATTTCACCTGTCTCCTCCTTCACATCCACAAACACGCAAGCACACCTCATTTCTCCCTCATTCACACTCACACATTTCTCTCATACACACACACGCACACATTTCCCATACATTCATGTGTTCTTGCCCCAACACTCTTCCCTGGTTCTCTGTAACCAGTTCAGGGCCCCCGAGTGGATTCTTTCCCAAAACTGTTTGACTTGGTGGGGACAGAGCTGGATTTGGGATGAATTCCCCCCTAGAGTCATACTTTCACACTGACGAAATTACCTGCGCTCTCATCAGGCAAAGGGTGAAATATAAGTAGCTTATAATGTTTTTCTGATAAAAGCTAACAAAACAAAACATTACGCCACAGTGCCTGGGTTTGAATTCTGGCTCCAACACTCACTGGCTGTGTCACTTTGACCAAATTCATAGCCTCTCTGTACCTCAGTAATAATTCCTACTCCCAAGGGCTGTTATGAGGACTAAGTGACCTTTTTTTTTTTTCAAAGCATATAGAATACCCAGTATGTTCTACATGGTACATAAATAAAAAAGAAAAGTGATTACTTAATTGCAACCAGCATTACCTGCCCATTCATTCACTGTCTCTCACTCATTCAATATTTATTGAGCACTTACTAAATTCATTATCATCACTTCACTGTCTAGAAGGAAAAACACACAGGCATCAACAGAAAAACTATTTTCTTTTAGAAAAATGTGATAATTCTAAGCAGAGATTTATGCACAATTCTAACAAAGGTCAAAGAAAGAACATTTGCAAGTAAACTTAAAAAGGAACAAAAAAGCCGAAACCAGTTTGGCTCAGTGGATAGAGCGTCGGCCTGCGGACTGAAAGGTCCCAGGTTCAATTCCGGTCAAGGGCATGTACTTTGGTTTCAGGCACATCCCCAGTAGGGAGTGTGCAGGAGGCAGCTGATCGATGTTTCCCTCTCATCAATGTTTCTAACTCTCTATCCCTCTCCTTTCCTCTCTATAAAAAATCAATTATATATATATATGGAACAAAAAGAAAAAAACCCTACAATTCAATCCTTTGAATCCATTTAAAACATCAAATTTGGTCTGATTTGTGAATTTAGACACACTAGCCTTTTAGAGAGTATTGCCTGCCATTCAATACCATCTCTTCAACCTCTCTGGATGTTTTCCTTCCTAACTCCCTCTCCCTGTCTTCTTGATCACCCAGAAAATCATCTCTGGGTTCACCCCCAGTCCTCAGTTCATGGATAGTGAAGGGGATATGGGTTCCATTGAACCAACCCTCAGTCATCTTCTTCATTTTTTAAATACATTTTTATTGACTTCAGAGAGAAAGAGAGATAGAAACATCAATGATGAGAGAGAATCCTTGATCAGTTGCCTCCTGCATGCCCCATGCTGCCGATGGAGCAACAATCGGAGCATATGCCCTGATGGGACTCGACCTGTGATCTTCTCCTGGTTCATAGGTGGACATTCAACCACTGAGCCGCCACTCGGGCTGGGCAACCCTGAGTCGTTTTTAAAAACAACTTATAAATATTTGGGAGAAGGGGGAAGAGGATGGAGAAGCCCTAATAACTCGTAAGATCTCAACTGATGAAATGGCAGCAGTTACGTTTTAAAATCTTGGTGGTGTCACTCAAACCACTTTGTGACTTGGTAAAGGTACAGTTGGTCTAATAACTGACGGAAAGGAAATTAAGTCACTCCCTTCCCCCCACCCAATTCTTGTGAATGAGACCGCTTTTAAACGCACTGAACCCAGTCTAGCTTAGACCGTGGACCCTGCGAAGCCCGGACCCTCAGGCAGGAGCCACGAGGAGCGCGGAGGCCCACCGGCCTCTGCCTCCGTCTGCTGCTTGCGTGCCCACACCCTGCACTTTGCAAAAACGCTGGGCAATAGCAAGTGGCGGCTGTCACTAGCCGCGGGCCTGACTGTCGACCCCAGTCCTTCCCGACGCACATCACCCGAGGGCTGCCCGCCCACCTCCCCTCCGAACTTCAGCCCGCAGACTCTCCGGACTTGCGGTCTGGCGACTTTCCTGAACTCGGGGCGCCAGAATCGCATCGCCAGGCCCCGGGGCAGGAGCGAGCCGGCGCGGGCGACTGCGCAGCTCGGGGACCCAGTGCAAAGGCTGCGCTCCCGCGGGGGGCCGGCGCCGCGGACGGAGGAGCTGTACCCCGCGCCGGGTGCACCGGCTCCTCCCGGGGACGGCGATATTGCTCCAAGGCTCGGAGGCGCCGGGGACGGTGCTTTCCTCGGATGTGCAGCTCTTGGCGGAGGGAAGGGGCAGGACGAGACAGGGCGCGGTGTGCGGAGTCGGGGAGTAATGCAAGGGTGCTGGGGCCGGCAGGCCGGTGGGGGAACCCATCTCCAGAGCCCCCCCGTCTCGGGCCAGGTCTGCATCGGAGGAGCAGGAGGTGGAACCCAGCGAGGACTTGCAAAGCCTAAAGCGATTTCTCCGCACGGAGCTAGTTACCCGGGTGGGCGGACCCCCCTCCCCGACAACATCCCGGCAGCTTCGCCACCACGATTCCTTTTTTTTCCACCCGGGTTCTCCCCCACCCACCCCCCACGCCGGCTCCAAAAGGTGCAGAGAGAGGGATTGGGGCTCCCCCTCAGATCCCGGCCGCGCTCAGACCTGGGCACAGCTCCGGCCAGAGATTCCTCCCTCCGCCCCATCACCCCCACTGTCCACCCACGTCCCGCGCCAGCCAGCCCAAGGCTGGGGGCGGCCGCCTCGAGGGCTGACCGGCTCCCGCTTACCTTGATGAGCCGTCCCATCCTCGGGCTCGCTCGCTCACCGTCCTGATCGCCTGGGTCCTTCGGACATCCCAGAGGAGCGCGCGGCGGCTGCGGGCTCGGGAGGGCGGGCTGGCGGGGGGGAGCGGCTGGGCTCCTCGGTCGCTGCCCGGGCTCGGCAGGTCTCTCGCTCTCCCTTTTCCTAGGAAAGTCCGGCTCTCCTTTAGCTCTCGCCCGCCTCGCCTCCGCCGCCTCCCCCTGGGTCCGCCCAGCCACTCGCCTCGCCTCGGCTCCCCGCCCCCCTCTCCGCGGCGTCCCTCCCTTCTCCACCCCTCTCTCTCCTTCTCCCCTCCACTCCAGTCCCTCCTCGGCGCTTCCCCCCTCCTCGGTCCCTTCCCCGCCTCCTCGTCTTCTCCTCTCTCCCCGGGGCCTGCTCCGCGCGCGCCTTAGCCGCACTGACCCCCTTTTCCCTGCGCCCCGGGTTTGCAGCAATCGGCGGGACTCGCCGGCGGTGGTGGCGGCCGCCGCAGTCCAGGGAGAAGAAGCCAGGGATTGGGCGGGGGAGGGAGGGAAGGGAGAGGTCGGGGAAAGGAGGCGGCCTCCCACCTCCCGCCCGATTTTCACCAGGGGCCTGGGGAGTCCAAGGAGTCTTGGGGGAGACTTGGGGGGACCCAGGCGTAGCTAAGAGAAAGAGGCTTATTGGAGGTTGGGGAATAGGGCAGCCCAGGCTGAGAGCAGAGCCTCCTCGGAAAGCAGGTGAAGACACTGGAATTGCGTTTGGGCCGTTCCCGCCCTGCAGCCGGCCAGGACAGGGTCCCCGCCAGCTCTCACTCCAGCCGGGGGCTTTGGGCCCTACCCCCAGCGCCTTTGGCATTGACGCGCCAGGTGCGCGCAGAGACGAGAAAGCTCTGCGAGGGTACCCTTCTCATTCATGCATTTTAATTCATTCGTTTGCTCGTTTATTCATTCATTCATTCTACAAACTAAGCGCCTGCCCAGGGGCTGAACCTGGTAACCCCAAGAGAGGGGTAGACGGCGGTGACCTGCAAGACTAGCCGGCGGCGACTGAACGCCGTGGAGGGGACAGCGGGCACGCAGAGCGTTACAGCAGGGGAACGCAACTAGGAATCCAGGGGCAGGGCGCGGAGGAGGCCACAGCTCCCCCTTTCGGCCGAGCCTCCAGGGTAGGGTCAGCCGCCTGGCCAGATCTTGGGTCTTCATCCGCCTGGGCTAATTAGCTCCCAAGTGCACCCCCAACTCTGGAGAGCAGCTCACGACTTCTCCAGCCCTTAAACTTCCTCCTCCAGCGCTTCCTGCCGGACAGAACTGACTTCTCCGACCTCTTTCCCCCTCCCATAGCCTCTCCTGGCGGAGCAGGGTTCCAGAGTGGTGGCTTTGAAATCAAACTCTGAACCTAACTGCCCTGATTCTGTGCCCTGCCGTGCTTACCCTCCTCTTCCCTTCCACCCACTTCTCAGCACATTGGGCCAGAGCCAGGCGGTTCATGGGTCCAACTGGTTCTTCATTTAGGAAGGGAGTTACTGTAAGAGGTTTTTTGATCCAATATGCAATTTACTCCCGAGGGCACCGAGGCCCACAGACGGTGGTGTCCAAAGTCACAGAGCTCGAAAGTCTAGTCTTCAGCCTCCTGATTCCCAGCTCCAGCTGCCCTGAGGTTTGGGGCTCTGAGGTGGGGAGGAACATTGTCTGGATGCCAGAGGGTCACACTGGCTTAGCCACACAGGGTAGCACTTTCTAGATAAAGCACTCAGTCTAGAGTCTTGCAAAACCCCCATTGCGTTAGTACCTCAGAGTTGGTCTTGCTAAATTTGGCACTGATTCATCCCAGCCAATCCCAGAAGAGATGGGTGCACCAACCAGATTGCCAATTTATTGTTCTCAACAAAATTGGCAGGTGGTCTAGTGTAGTGCAGTGCTGGAGTCAGACAGCCTGAGATTGAGTCTTGGCTCTTCTGCTTACAAGCTGTATGAGCCTGGGAAATTATTTAACAGTGCTTCAATTTCTGATTTTTAAATATGTTTTTTAAAAAATTGAGTTTAGAGGGAGAGCAACGGGGAGGGAGAGAGATATAAATACATCAATGAGAGAGAAACATCAACATTGAGATCAGTTGCCTCTTGCATGCTCCCCTCCCCACTGGGGACCGAGCCTGCAATACCAGCATGTGCTCTGACCTGGAATTGAACAGGTGACCTCTTGGTGCATGGGTTGATGCTCAACCACTGAACCACACTGGCTGGGCCAATTTTCTTGTCTTTAAAATGGGGTTAGGAATACCTACCTCATAGGTACGTTTAAATGAATTATTACTTTTAAATGGCTGAGACTGGTGGGTGCCTGGCCCATAACAAGGGCATAAAGAAGGTTAGCTATAGTCACCATCCCTATCATCATCACCATTATCAAGGTGACCAGATGCTCAGATGGATGTGCAACATGGTCCCTCCCTCTAGGCAATTCTTTGTGGAAAGCAGAATTCCTGACGAGAAGGTCATAGCAGCAGGAGATTGTGGAATCAGAGGAGAGAGAGCTGGCGGGTCCTCAGGGAGGTTTGCCCAGACACTGCAGAGGCATCGCTCCCCAGCCCTACCCGAGACCTTGGAGCTGGTTCTCCTGGCCCAGACAGCTCCAGATTTCAAGATTTCATGTTTTTCTCCGCTTATTACACATCATCAACTTTTGTCTTTCTGAGCCCCTTAATCTTCCTCTGACTTGATCTTTAAATATGCTAATGCCATCGATCAGGATGTAATCAAGTCTTGCTCTTGCTGCCTTTTTGGCCTGGGATTCAGACCTTCTCTTTCTAAAGAGTCAGCTACAGATGGCTCAAAATTATCCTCTTTTTCCCCCTTAAGCTGAGAGGAGGAAGGCTACTGTATCACTTCATGACCTACTTATTTATGGTTTTGGCCTTGACCGCTCAGGAGGGTTATGAGAGTCTCGTGTTTAACACCCCTTCTGAGAAAGGATTCCATATCTCCTTTCATTTGTCCTGAAACTGCATCCTTCCACCTTCAAGATCCCAGCTTTCATCTGCTCAGATGCCACTTGCCAAGACCTTCCATGCTTACTCTCTTTCAAACTCCCCCCTCCTCCAGCCCCTCCAGCCTGCTGGCTTAGGGTGATCTCCTTAGGCAGCCTCTCCACACCCTCTTCAGGGCAGCCTTCTGCTCCATTCCAGCATTCTCTTCCCTGCTTGACCCTTCCCAAACTCTCTTCCGACCCCTCTCGGGCCTTCTCCTCTTCCTGCTTAGGCCCATACCACCGACAACTTTCATTCCTTTAACCTGCCAGATTTGGAAAAAAGGGAAAATATGAGAAATCTGAACAGGAATAAAAGACAATTCCATGTCCTTCAGATGTTGTAACAACTAGTGTTGGGTGGGACCCAGCAAGAGAGGGCTGAGTCTACAGGATTCTGTTGGCTTTAACCATGTGAGGTCGATGATCTAGAACTATACTTCTCAACCTTTGTGCCAAAGAAAAGGCTACTGATTTTTAAATTTCTAATCTGTTGCAGAATGATACTATTGTAAAATAGAGTGGGAATGAATTATTAGAAAAATGACATAAAACGAAAGACATACAAAATAAAAGTCCAATCTTTAAAATTGTTAGGTCTAATGGACATAAAACACTCTGTCAAAATGCTTTAAAATGTCTAACTGCTCACCCAATTTCTGTGCTTACCTTATCATGACCTGGCAGCAAATAGTTTGCAGACAGGCCATGCTTGGACTAACACTGGTCTAGAATGCTTCTGAAGTATGAGGTCAGGGAAATGGCAGCTTATAAAACTGCATGGACATCAGGGGAGATGGTGTTAATTACTCCATTCACCTATGCATTTATTCAACAAACATTTAATGAGCAGCAACTATGTGCCAGTCATTGTTGGATGCTAAGGCTAATAAAGATTAATAAAACGGGGCTCTAGCCCTCAAGATGTTCACAGACTGGAAGAGAAGATAGCCACTTTAATGAATAATTAAAATCCAGTAAAATTAGGTCAATAATAGACTGTGGGCATGAAGGCAGAAATATTAATTCTGCCTGGGGTCAAAAAAAGGTTCTACCTTTAGTTCTGGGGTCTGGAGGCAGATCTTTAGTCCCCCGAGGCCAACTGGCACTCAATAAATACTAGTAAGTTAACTTGTATAAAATGCTTAGCACAGGTCCTGGCACATACTGAGTACCCCAAAAGTATTAGCTGTTTTTATTATTAAATCTAATATATTATCATTATCATTGTCAATCAACATCCATCTCAATCTATCAAGCACTGTGCTGAACTTGGCTTGGTACTGTGGGGTTACAGGTAGCTTGGCTGAGGGAAGAGGGCTAACTGGTCTTAACCCAGCCCCTTTTTCAGAGGAAAGATCTTCTGGAGGAGGTAGGAGTTGGGTGTTGAAGGAAGTGGGTATGAGCAGGTGAAAACAGAGGGAGACCTTCAAGGCAGGAGGATCCCTTAAAGACACATAGCCAGAGGAACAAGAATGGGGCCAAGGGAGGAGATCGGTCTGATGGGGACACATGATGGGGGTGCAGTGACTGCGAAGGCCTTGCAGATGTGGAGACAGACAGTGCTGGGCTGAGGGTCTCCATGGACAGGGTTCTTGAAATTATTCATTCTCTCATTTAGAACAATAGAAAATAGCAATACCAGTTAAGGTTTGTATGACATGAAAAGCTCTTTCACAAACATTTTCTCATTTAATCCTTATAACAACCCCGTGAAGGAGGTATTAATAACCTCACTTTACAGACGAGAAAGCTGAGCTCAGAAGCTGATCTCTTGTCCAAGGTCACACAGCTGTCTTTGGCACAGGACGCGTTGCAACCTGATGTCCCCAGCTCCCGCTCCAGATATTTCCCAGTGTACCACTGAAAGGTGAACCGAGCCTAGACCCTCAGGAGCAGGGATGCCAGGAAAATGGTGTTCTAGTCTTCCCATTTTTCTTTTCCAGTGGATGGACAAAGGGAGGGGCAGAGACAAACCCAGGACAGAGTTCGGCAGTGACAGCAGACAGGGGTGGGCCACTCAGTCACAGAGGGCTCCTTGGGTGACCTATAAGTTTCTCCTTCTCCTCTACTCAAGTCTGAGTCTGTATCAATAGTGGGCAAGTGTGCTTACCCCAGGCACAACAACCATATTTTTGCATTTATTAAGTATGGCTTAGAGGGCCATTGGAGGTGCTTATTTTTAAGACAACTCTGAAAGGTTGACCCCCTGGGAATGTCCTGGAAGTGAAAACAGATTAAAGGTGCCAGCCAGATATGCAGAGTACAAAGGAAAGGCACACACTCATACACCTTTACAGAGAAATAGCATCCCTCTAGCCTAGACCAGTCGTCTCAAACTGGTGCTTCTGCCCCCAGAGAACATTTAGCAATGTCTAGAGACGTTTCTGGTTGCAACAGTGAGGGAAGAGGTATGAGTGGGTAGAGGTTAGGAATACCACTAAACATCCCATAATGCACAGGACAGCCTCCTCAGCAGAGTTATCTGGTTCAACAGATCCACAGTGCTGAGGTTGAGGCACCATAACCTAGGCAAGAGATCGGTACCATGGACAGCAGAAATCCAGGCTTTCCATAGGGCTATATGCAAACCTAGATTTTCTATTCTTCCTGCAAATCACAGAAAATCAAGGGCTCTCCACTGTACATGTCTGGAAAGCCATCATTTCCAAAACACAGAGGCCTCAGGGAAGCCACTGGGGTAACACCAATGGTGGGGGTGTCCTGCTTAAAGAGGCTGATCCCTGCTGGTAGTTGGTAGAGCAAGGACTTGAGGACCCTGGGATCTTCCATGAACATTCCTGCCCTCCCCCCAGGCAACACTCAGCCCTCCCCCTCCCCCCTTTTTATAGTTTGTCCCTTTTCTGCTGGTCTAATTGGGAAGGTGCTATTGTTTCCCTTTTCCAGGTGGGCACACTGAAGTCTAGAGGTTAAATATACCATGTGCCTGTCTGTTTCTCCGAATTGCTGCCAGCTGCTCCTGGAGGGCAGAGACTGCTTCCCGTTCATCTCAGCGGTCCCGCCTCTGGCAAAGTCCTGGTCTCAGCAGATGCCAAATGAAATGTTTGCAGTTCCTTGTACCAGTGGATTAGACCCCAGGTTCCTGCCTCCAGAGCTGTGCACTCTGTAAGCACCTCCCCACTTCTGATGTTTGGCCTCACCCAGCCATGCATGGGACACCCCCAAATAAGCAGTTACAGCTTCTTTAAATTTTTTTTTGTTTTTTATTGATTTCAGGGAGGAACGGAGAGGGAGAAAGAGAAAGAACATCAATGATGAGAGAGAATCATTGATCGGCTGCCTCCTGCACATCCTCACACCGAGGATTGAGCCCACAACACAGACATGTGCCCTGACCAGGAATCGAACCTGAATTTCCTGGTTCATAGGTTGATGCTCAACCACTGAGCCACAACAGCAGGGCATTACAGCTTCTTGATGTGAAAACACAGCACTGAGCCTTAGCCAAGTCTTTTTACTCTTTCCCTCCTCTTCCCTCCGGTATTCAAAAAGACTCAAGACAGAATAGATTCTTCCTCCAGATTTCTGGCCATGTCTTCACTGCCCCCAGAGAAGCCATGCAAACTGGCACCCCTGAGCTTCACTGCCACTTACAATTCACAGATCAAGACAAAGAGAAACTGAGACACACCAACCAGTGGCAATTTAAAGAAACCCAAACACTAAACCTGTAAATAATATGGGAAGGGAGGAAGTGATTAGGAATATCAATGAAAGAGGACTGGCCATGACTTAACTGAATCTGGGTGATGGGTACATGGGGGTTTATGGTAACATTTTGTCTATTATTATGCATTTAAAAATTCATAGCATATGAATACTGCTTGGGATCACTTAGGAAGCACATAGGTCAGGGTTTAATTGTATGTGAGACCCCAAGGTTCCAGAGAGACACCTCAGGACTGAAGTTAGAGGTGGAGGAGGAAGTAGTGATGGGGAGACTGAGAAGGTAGCTCTGAGGCTGCACTTTTGTGTGAACCAGTTTTACAGATTGGAGTTCTAGAGAAGCTCTCCTTTTGGGATCTCATATTCTGGAAGAGGAAGCAATTTTTCCAAGAACAGGTGGACAGACCCTGTACTGCACTGAACTGCCTTCCTCAGGCCTGGCAAGGCCCTGCAATCCCTGCAAGACTCAGTGGACCTGAGGCCTAGGTCCCGTGAGCCACACCTTGAGGTGCCTGTGAGTATGCTGCCTCCCGTGGGCCACTCATTGCCTGATTTCCAAAGCCAGGCCGGTGGCTCAGAGCCAGCTTTGCCCGCTGCCATCTGGCCAGGCCCCTGTGGCTCAGCTGGATGGGGGCCAGCACCTCTAGGCATGCCTGAGTCGTAGAAGTGCTGACCGGGGCTCGGCCCACTGGCCACACAGTAGCAGCTCGTTTCAGAAGAGGAAGGCCTCATGCTTGCCCCTTCCTGAGTCCCTTCTGATGATAAAACTGGCCTGAGACTGGCAACATGGCTCCATCCCCATGTGGTAGGACAAGGGGGTGACAAGGGCTGAAGTTATTGAGGCCCACCTGCAGGCTTGGTTGGGGAGAAGCACAGAGGACTCCGGAGTCATGGGGTAGAGGAGGAGAGAGAGGGGGGGAATACCTATGAGAGAGGTGGGGGATCCATTCGCAAGATATAGAGCCTAATAAGACTCATGAGGGCACAAGCAAGAGTGGGCATGTCATTAATGAAGAAGGTCATTATGGCTGTGTAGGGAACCTCCCATTTGCCCTCCACATCTGTCCTCCACCTTTCCCTACCTGCTCTGTACCCCAGGGCTGACCTGTGTGATTGCATGAATGGGTTTCCTCAACCTTCCACTCCTGGTGAGTCTAGCCAATCTGTAGATCAGCAGAAGGGAGGAGAGTGAGTTGGGGAACTTATCCCACCAGCGCGCTTGCTCTCTCTCTGTGGGGTGGCCATGGGCTGGCTAAGTCCCTGATGCTCTCATAGCAACCTCTCTCCATGACTGTCCCCCAGGGTTTTGCTAACTTCTTCTCCCTGGTCCCATTGGCTCTGGTCCCTGATTCCAGTTAGCTTTCACTGGCCTCAGAATACTGTGTGACACCTTGTGGTCTGTCTCCTCAGTCTGTATAAACCTTTATAAACAGTCCCTTTGTAAACCCTTCTCAAATGATTAGATTCCAGTGGGCCATCTGTTTCCTGTTAAGACCTTAGTTGATGCAGGCTGCTCAGAGCTGAGCTTGCAAATGCGAGTACACAATGAATCTTTTCTTATGTGTGACCCCAGTGAACTGGAGGGACATGAGGCCTCCCCAGGGAGCCTGGCTGAACAGACAGGACAAGGGGCAAAGGCAGGATGTGAGGCACCCTAAAACAAATGAGCAGAGACACCAATGGGGGGCAGCCTGCTAGACCCATGGTTGGTAGAGGTGTCAGGAGGACACTTGGGGGTATCCCCAGACCTCACTAGAAGAATATGATTATGGGGCAGGGGAGAGCAGGAGGTAAAGGGCTCAAGACAAAGCAACAATGCTAAGTCTGTCTGTGCCTCTCCAGCTGTGAACTGCATGACTTCAGGGGTACCCTGAGGTCTGGGCCTGTGGCTGCTAAGCTCACAAGGATGGGCTCCATTGGCTGGACAAGAAACTCCTGCCAACATACCTTCCCTGCCTTTCTCTGGGTTCTCCCTGTAAATATCTAGTGGAAGCCAGAATGAGTCCTGGACACCCCCAGCTCCTTACCATGGAGCCTTCCCCCAGCTCTGCTGGCTGCCTGGTGCCTGCCCTTCTCCAAAGCAGCTAGACCCCCTCTCTGGACTCCAGGCCCACTTCTTCCCTGCATCAGGCTCCACCTTATAAAATAGGGCTGTGTCCCCAAACCTACCTTCCAGTCCTGGCCCAGCTGTCCACTCGCTGTGTAACTCTGGGCAGGTTGCATCTTCTCTCCTCAGTTATCCCTTCTGTGAAATGGTGGTGGCGGTGGATGGCATATTAGGGAACTCTCCTGTTCCTTTCAGACTTGCATAAATTCACAGACCTCCGTCCTTTGTCCCAATGATAGATGATGCAAGAGAAGATAGCATGCTTCATTCATTCATCTTGAATTCCCCACGGCACCTGGCAGAGGGCCCCACCATAAGGGCTGTCTGTCTGGCTGGGTGGGTAGGTGGGTGGGTGGGTGATAAATCTCCCTGGAATGGAGAAAAGCAATTGATTCCATGGCCCTACATTGATAGAAATGTCCCCTGGGAACTGCCCAGTGTCTGCCCACTTCCTGACTAATCCCTCATGTCCTCATTTATAACCTGGTCTCCTGAGCAGACTATGCCCTGAAAGCTGCACCGG
>PVJN01041115.1:0-18917 GCA_004026805.1 Lasiurus borealis
TTTTCTGGGCCAGGACCTGAGGGCGGGGCTGAGAGAGGAGGGCACAGGTAACGCCGCAAGGACCCAGCCACCTGCCCAGTGGAGAGGAAAAGCAATCAGCTGGAAACTCTCCAAAGCCAGAGCAGAGGCCAACACTCCTCAGCCCCGTGGGAGAGCCAGGAGCGCAGGGCATGGCTGTGACCTCAAGGAGCGGGAGGTCTGAGGAGGGACAGACCTTCTACCATTCACCTGTCAGTGCGGCCCAGCGCTCCCACCACCACGCGCCAGGTGGGGTATTTCTTCCTTCTTGCCCTGCTTGCCCTCCACTTGTGTCTGGGGCCCCTCCTAATGCCCCCCACGGCCCCCGGGCTTCTTCGTCCTGCATTGTCACTGCTTCTCTGCTTGTCTGTCTCCTCCGCCTGCAGCTGTGGCCGCTCTCCGGGGTGTGAGTGTCGGCGTAGGACCGTCCACCTGGGCCTCATCTGTAACCCACACGTGCACACATGCCTGAGGGCTGAGTTTGGGCCAGGCTCTGGGTCACACACACCTGGCCTTACCTTCATGGAGCACCCGGCTGCTGAGAACGTGGGAACTGGATCAAGCCACGTAAGCGGGATGCTGTCTGCAGGGTGTTTGGGGAGAGCAAAGGAGGAAGGTGGGGAGCTGGGAAGCTGCGTGTGCAGGGATTGTCTGGCTGGGTGAGGCTGGGCTGGGTGCGGTGGTTTTTTTTGGGGGGAGGGGAGTGCAGCCCTGTCAATGAGACTGCGCAGGCTCGGGTGGCCACAAAGGCAGCCACAGAGGCAGCCGCAGAGCTTGAGGCTGCTAAGATGTGCGCTGCAAAGGCAAAGACGGCCAACGCAGCTAATGGTGGCTGAGGCCCCAGGCTCCTGCGCTCCAGGCAGAACTGAGCGGAAATGGCCAGCCTGGGGCCGAGGGGCCTGGGGGGAGAGACTGCGTTCTTTGTGGACAGGCAGCGGGAAGGAGGGAGCCTGAGGCTCACAGAGGCCGAGAGGATGGAAGGCTCTGGGAGAGATGCCGACTCAGAGTCCCGGCTCCTTCACCTGGGGCAAGTGACTTGACCTCTCGCGCCTCAGTTTACCCATCTGTTAGACAGGAATGTGAAGAGAGAGATGGTAGCCGCATCACAGGATTAATGAGAAAACAAAGTTAAAGCTCTCAGAACAGTGCCTGGTACACACCGGCGCACAATAAATGTGAACGATGCAATGTTAGTCTTTGTTTTAACTTTATGAGAAATAGAATTGCAAGCAAGGCTCTGAAGAGATGGCCTGGGCCGGTTCAGGAGGCAGCCTTGTCGCTGTACGTGTGGGGACAGGGCCCGGGCACCCCCTGGCTCTTTGCAGCCTTGGCCCAGTTTGGTCTGAGAACACCAGACGGGTGGGCCAGGCTGGAGCTGCAGAGGTTCTGAGGAGAAGGACGAAGATGGCAGCTGGGCGGGGCAGGGAGGGGGGTCACACAACACAGTCCTGAGGGTCAGCCTGGGTCCCGTGCGCTCTGTCCTGGGGCGGCACTGGCTCATGCACCTCGCAGCCATCCAGGGAGGGGAGCCAGCACACCCCTCCAGGGCTCAGCCGCCAGTCCCCCTGAAGCAAACCTGGCCCTGCTCTTCCCCAGCTCAAACCCGCCTGGTTCCATCACTCCCCGTGACCCCACAGTGCTCGTCGCCCTTGTCCCCTTCTACTCGCAGGTGCCTAGGCCCCCGTGGGCTGCAGGCTCCAGGGTCTCCTGTTACCCCCTGAGTCCACCTTGTCCCGGGAGCGCCGACCGATGCAGCCCTCCCCTGGGCCTAACACACATCACTCACGCATCACTTCATCCAACCTCACAGCATCTCTGTGGCCACTTATTATTCCCACCAGCCCGGGCCCAGAGGAGAGGAGGTCTGTCAGGGATGGTCCAGGGGACCTCAGGAAAGACGGACAGGACTAAAGGCTGGGGTGATCATGGGAAAGCAGCAGGCCAGGGATAGAAGGGGAGCCCTCGAAGCAACCCAGAGACCCCCAAACACCGGGGAATGAGGCGCCCCACTAATGGGATGCTGGAACTCAGGGGAGGGGCTGGACTGTGGCAAGAAGAGGGAGAGGCTTCTGGAAGCAGGAAAAGATGGGCCCTCTGCGCAGAGCGGGAGGGGAGAGCAGGAAGCTTTAAGAGGAAAGACCACCCGGCCGAAGGGGACGCTCCTGAGCCCCCCGGTGTCAGGACCCCCAGGCCCGGGAAGAGTCGGAGGTGGGCTCAGTCCAGATGCTGAGGGATTGTGTTTGGGCGGGAGGATCGGGAGACACGGATTCTGGTCCCAGCCCTGCATCAGCTACCGGGTGTTATGCCAGTTCCTTCCCCGCTCTGGGCCTCCGTTTCCTTATTTGCAAAAGAACCGTGGGTTGAACCACTTGGCCTGCAGGCCCCCCTCCCCCCATCTCTGGCAGGCTGAGCATCTCTGAGGCCCAGGTCCCCCTGGCCTGTGCCTCTCAGTCTTTGGACCAGGTTTCAGGCAGGGATGAGCCCGCGTGCCCCGTGCGAGGGTCTGCGTGGGCCGGAAGTCACAGAGCGCCACGGCCTCGGCCCCGGATGAGCAGGGGCCGCTCTGGGCCCGGGCCGGGTGGCGGGAGGGAGAACAGCGCTGGCGCTGACCCTGTGGTTTCCCTCTTCACGCCCAGCCTCTCGGGGCCGCGCTCACAGGGCTGTGCCCGGTGCCTCGGGGACTCACCCTTGCAGAGATGCGATGGGTTTGGCGGGTGTCAGACAGGCCATCCTCAGCGAGGCCTGCGCAGCGGCGGCTGAAGGAACTCCGGCCCGGGTCTGGTGGGAGGAGAGCACAGCCCAGAGGTGTCCCAGAGAGACTCCACAGCCTGGCCACACACCCCGTTTCAGAGACTCCCAGACTCCCAGTTGGGGTGGGGGCCCCCAGAGATCGTCCACGGGGAGTGGCTCACGTGACATGGCCAGCACTTAGCACCGGCAGGCCCTGAACCAGGTCCCTGTCCCAGCGTGGCGGCCTCTGGGGTCCAGGTGAAGAGAAAGAGGCGGAGCTCTGGGTCCTCGTCTCAACCACGCGCTGGCTTGCCACGTGACCTTGGCAAATGACGTCTCTTGCAAGGGTGCCTCGGTTTCCCCTTCTGTGCATTGAAGGATCCGCCTTTTCCCATGGATGCCTCTGGAAAAAGCCATTCAGGGCTCAGGGCTCACTGCTCCAGAGCCTGCACCTCTCTCCGGTGCCAGACGTGGTCCCCAGAGCTGGGTTCGATCCGCGCTACCTGTGGCCCCCAGTCCCGGTCCGGAGTGAGGGCTCAGAGATGTCTAGTCACGTGCTTCACAGCTGTCTTCCAAGGTGCCGCTCAGACGCCCCCGCGGGCCTGATCCGGACTGGGCAGGGCAGTCCAAAGCGTTGGGTCCACCCGGCCCTGGGAGCCCTGCCAGAGCCTGCAGGCCGCACCCCCACGCAGCGGCCACCTGGCACTGGGAAGCCGTCTGGAGAAGGTCGGGCTCAGGAAAGTTCCAGAGAGTGGTGGGCTGCAGGAAGCCTTGGATGGACGCCGATGCTCACCAGCAGCAAGCTGGCTGGTAGGTCCCACAGTCCGTGGTCATCCAGAAGCTTTTCCAGAACGAGATGGATGAGATGGACGCAGAGAGCCCACGAGGCCTGGCCTCTGCCGGGGCAGGAACAGCAGCTGGTGCCGGCGCGGCAGGGGAGCTCTGCTGCGTGCAGGGCAGGGGCCGGAGGCTGGCGCGCCGTGCCAGCTGTTTTTAATGGCAACGAGCAGAGGATGGCCTCCGTCTAGGAAGCCAGCCTCCTGGGCTCCGGCCCACGCTCTCCAGGAACGAGCAGGCCACGTGGGCCTGGTTCAGTCACCACGCTTCTCTGGGCCTCAGTTTCCCTTCCAGTGCAGTGAGAGGGCTGGGGAGCCGGCTCAGGGCCTTGTAGCTGACTCCTCACCTGACCTCAGGCTGAGCCCAAGGAGGAAAGGGAAGGCAGAGGCAGGGGAGGTGGGCGGGGGTCTCCAGACCCAAAGTCCTCACCTGGTCACCCCGCGCGCGGCCTGGTCCAGAGGGGATCCCCAAACGCGCTAGGCCAGGCCTCTTGTGTCCTTCCCGGATTCCTATGGAACAGGAGTTCCCCCCGTTGAGAAGTGGGGAGTGGGGAGTGGGCGAGGGACGAGGGCAAGGAATTTCTCCATGATTGGAATTGCCCTGGAGTGAGTGGAGGGCGCTACGGTGGTGGGGGGCTGGTGGGAGGGGGGTGTAGAGGGTCTGGTGCAAGGGGCCCCGCTGCTCGCCGGCGGGGGCCGCTCCCTGGCTCTGGCCGAGCCGCCACGCCGCCCGTTGCCTTTAAAGGCGCCAGCGCGCGCGCATCGGCAGCAGCGGGGCTGCGGCTCTCTTCCAAAATAGGCAAGAACTGGGGAGCCACGGGAGACCGGCCGCGAGCGGCGCCGACGTCACCGGGGCCTCCCTCCCCACCGCCCGCCGCAGGTCTCCATGGCAACGGCGTACCACGACTGCGGCTGAATGAGCTGCCCGGGAGGCGCGGCGCGCGCGCTCCCTCCGTCTGGCGTCCCGGCGCGAGGCTGCCCCCGACCCGGCGCTGGGAGGCAGGGCGCGCCCGCATATTGGAAAAATCTCCCGTGCCTTTTTGTCTCCCGGGACCCCAAGAGCTAGCTGCTCGGTCCAGGGGACCCCTCTTCCCCCCCGCCCCAGCTTTTGGTTCAGGGCTCCTCAGCTCCCAGGGTTCCCCTTTATCCCCATCTCTCCCCTGTCGCTCCGTTAGCTCTCTGCTCCCCAAACTCTGCGGGAAAGCGGACGTCGTGGGCTTAAGGCGCCACCGCGTGGCCGCGGGTGGCTCTGCGTCAGGGACGCTGGTGGCTGGGGTCCCTTCGTCTATGGCGCCCTCTGGTGTCTGTGAGAGGGAAGAGCATAAACTAGCTCAGTCTTCGCATTAGGAACCTAATTCACAGACATCTCTGTCCCTCTCTGTAAAAAAATCAATAAAATATATATTTAAGGGAGAAATATATATATATATATAATTGATTTTTTTACAGAGAAGAAGGGAGAGGAATAGAGAGAAACATCGATGAGAGAGAAACATCAACCAGCTGCCTCCTGCACATCTCCTACTGGGGATGTGCCCTTGACCGGAATCGAACCTGGAACCTTTCAGTCTACAGGCTGACGCTCTATCCACTGAGCCAAACCTGTTTCAGCTGGGGTTAATTCTTTTATTAAAAAATATATATTGTATTGATTTTTTACAGAGAGGAAGGGAGAGGGATAGAAAGTCAGAAACATGGATGAGGAAGAGACATTGATCAGCCGCCTCCTGCATGCCCCACACTGGAGATGTGCCCGCAAGCAAGGTACATGCCCCCAACCAGAATCAAACCCGGGACCTTCCAGTCCGCAGGCGGCGCTCTATCCAATGAGCCAAACCGGTCTCAGCTGGGGTTAATTCTTACTGGCTTGTATTTTGGGGTGAGTGGGAACACCTGTGCCCTAGGTTTGTTGTAAACTTTGACAGGGGATTGGGTCTATTAGCTAGTTGCTCTGATTTTAAGCGGAGATAATTTAAAATCTGTTCCTGCTGCCGCTGCTGTCCTCGCCATTACTCTTAGCTAACCCACTTGGAGATGCTAAGGATCTGCGTGTAAGCCATTAAAGGGAACGCAAGGAACCAGTGTTTGCCATGTCTAAAGCTTCAGTTAAAGGCACTGCCAAAACCAGTTTGGCTCAGTGGATAGAGAGTCGGCCTGGGGACTGAAAGGTCCCAGGTTCGATTCCGGTCAAGGGCACGTATCTTGGTTGTGGGCACATCCCCAGTAGGAGGTGTGCAGGAGCGGCTTATCAATGTCTCTCTCTCATCTATGTTTCTGGCTCTCTATCCCTCTCCTTTCCTCTCTGTAAAAAATCAATAAAATATATTTTTAAAAAAAGGCACTGCTGCCAGCGTGGTTTAGACTGATGAGGAATTGATAGCTACCCATGAGCTACAAGGCATGCTGTCCCCATGTGAGTGGCAGTAACTCCACTTACTAGACCTGGCCTCCCAGGCCTGCGATGGCCGTGTTTGTCCCATTCAAGGGGCGCCAGTCAGTCAACATCTCTCCTTCACCCTGGGTGGCCCTGCTGTTTCCCATGGGCTCGTGAACCGGATTTGGTGCCGTTCCCGCGACCCTGAGAGGGTTGCAGAGATCTGTCCAGAAGCGGCCTTCATCCAGAGTCCCCCAGTTGTGTCCCCATTAGCTTCTCCTCAATGCTTCCCTCCTGCTCCCTCCAGCTGCTGGCTGGGATGGGGGTGCCCCCCTTTCCGACTCCCAGGTTCCTCTCACAAAGGTTGTGTGTACAGTTATCCACACAGACTCTCCCCGCCTCCTGGCACAAGGTCCTGTGGATCAGACAGTGGCTCCCAGGGCAACCGCTGGGGTCTGTTGTTAAATTCCCAGTCCACTCACCCTCCCACCGTGGGGTTATGACCGCCCATGTGTCACCTCCCGCCCACCCCACGTCCTCACCCAGGGCTTCCGGCCTGGGCTCCCCACCACGGCTTTAGCGTCACGGCAGTGGGATGGAGCCGGGCAGAGACGCGGCCTCTCGGCTGTGGTTTTCCACTGCGACGCAGGTCTGGTTTCCTCCAGGCAGGCAGGGCCAAGAACTGTCCCGGGGTGTTTTCTTTTCTTCTTCTTTTAAAAATATATTTTATTGATTTTTTTTTTTTTTTTTTTACGGAGAGGAAAGGAGAGGGATAGAGAATTAGGAACATCGATCAGCCACCTCCTGCTGGGAATGTGCCCGCCACCAAGGTACATGCCCTTGATTGGAATCCACAGGCTGATGCTCCACCCACGGAGCCAAACCGGTTAGGGCTGTGGGTATTTTCAATTGGAGCCATAGCTAGTGAATTCTTATTATTTTTTAAAATAAATTCTTATAAACCAGCCATACTCCCAGGCACATAGGGTAAATTTTCTACATTATGTCTGCACTCAGTGAGGCCCATCTTTGTGGCATTGAACCCATTTATTTTTATTTTTTTAAAATATATTTTATAGATTTTTCACAGAGAGGAAGGGAGAGGGATAGAAAGTCAGAAACATGGATGGGAGAGAGACATCGATCAGCCACCTCCTGCACGCCCCACAGTGGAGATGTGCCCACAAGCAAGGTACATGCCCCCGACTGGAACCGAACCCAGGACCCCTCAGTCTGTAAGCCGACGCTCTATCCACTGAGCCAAACCAGTCTCAGCGCATTAAACCCATTAGGTTGGTTCAGCCTTTAGGTTCTGTATCAGTTAGCTACCGCTTTGTAACAAGCACGCAGCCCCGGGCCTGGGCCCTGAGCAGCAATGGTTCTCCTAGTTAAGTGGTCAGCGAACCGTGGCTCGCGAGCCACATGGGGCTCTTTGGCCCCTTGAGTGTGGCTCTTCCACAAAATACCACGGCCTGGGCGAGTCTGTTTTGAAGACGTGGCGTTAGAAGAAGTTGAAGTTTAAAAAATTCGGCTCTCAAAAGAGAAATTTCAATCGCTGTGCTGTTGCTGTTTGGCTCTGTTGGCTAATGAGTTTGCCGACCGCTGGCCTAGCTGTTTCCCTGAAAGCTCGTGAGGTCGAACCATGTTTTCTTCCTCTGCGATGCTTGTTGACGTTTTTGGCTTCGTTTTCACTGTCCTTGTTGATAAGTATTGTGGGCACCGCTTACGGTTGTGTCGGTCAGGGTCCCACTCTTGCTATTCTAAGCGTTGAGGGGTTCCACGTAGGGATTTTGTGTCGGTAGGAGTGGGGGGCGGAGGCATGGGCTCTCAGAAATGACATTCAAACACCACCCCCTGCAAACTGACCCCCCATCCCGACCGCGGGGCCTGCTGAGCTGGCGCAGTCAGGAGGGTGGCGAGTCCGGCTCCAGCTGCCGCCTGGTCCTGGGGACCCCCGTCTGGCCTCTGCGGACGGAAGTCAGTGTCAGGGCGGCTGGCTCCAGAGCCCACGGGGCCTGGCACGCTGCCCACGAGCCTGGTCCGGCTCGGCCATCGGGGCTCACAGCCTGCACCTGGCGGCTGGATCGGCACCGCACCAGAACCGGGCCGTGAGCCAGCCTGAGCGACCAGCCAGCCTGAGCGACCAGCCAGCGGGGCAATGGGTGCTTCTCTGTCCAGCCCTGACGTGCGGGAAAGCACAGGCGGGCGGGAAGTGGGGTGAGGCTGAGGGAACGGGTTTACCACGCCTGCCAAGTTCCTTTCCTGTCACTCAACATCCACCTGTCCTCTTCCCACCCTCAGACACCCCAGGAACACATCACCCCACCCCCACCCCCATATGTAACTGTAACGTTACTCTCTGAGCACAAATGTAAAGCACGCACTCCCTTCTTAAAGGGCACAGTGAGAACTGGGTGTGTTTTTTAATATATTTTATTGATTTTCTTTCTTTCTTTCTTTTTTTTACAGAAAGGAAGGGAGAGGGAAAGAGAGTTAAAAACATCGATCAGCTGCCTCCTGCACATCTACTATCGGGGATGTGCCCGCAGCCAAGATACATGCCCTTGACCAGAATCGAACCTGGGACCTTTCAGTCCACAGGCGGACGCTCTATCCACTGAGCCACTGAGCTACACCAGTCAGGGTTCTGAGTGTTGTTCATCTTCCTCTGGTTGGGTCCCAATTCCGCCTGAAACCCTGTAATGTATGGACTAAAGTATGAGCCACCACTGAGACACTCTCAGGAGCTCTCAACCTCGACACCATTGACATTTGGGGCCCAATGGTTCTTTGTTGGGGACTTTTCGAGCCTTGCCCGGAAGAGCCCAGCCTAGTCCCTACGGACCCAGGCTAGACCCTAGGAGCTGAGCCTATACCTATAGCCGAGCCCCTCCTCTCTGAAATCTATATAAATATATATATATGTGTGTGTATATATATATACATATATATATATATATATAATCAAAACAAAACATGCTGGCCTCAAGAATATAGAAAGCTTGCTGAAACCGGTTAGCTCAGTGGATAGAGCATCAGCCTGTGGACTGAAAGGTCCCAGGTTCGATTCCGGTCAAGGGCATGTACATTGGTTGCAGGCACATCCCCAGTAGGGGGCGTGCAGGAGGCGGCTGATCAATGTCTCTCTCTCATCGATGTTTCTAACTTTCTATCCCTCTCCCTTCCTCTCTGTGAAAAATCAATAAAATGTATTTTTTTTAAAAAAAAGATGCATGAGGTCAAGCTCACTTAAAAAAAAAAAAAGAATATAGAAAGCTCGGCGTGTCCTGGGAAGGAGCCATTTGAGATTTGAGCACAGTGGGAAACCATCCAAAAACACATGAAGGAAATTGATTTAATCTGATTTTCAGGTTGAAAGGCCACCTGGGTTCCCGGTGCCCAGTTCTTGTTTTGCAGCCGCCATTCTCCAGTAGAAGCAACAGGGCTCCTTGGGGAAAATACCAGCGGAACCTGTGACAGTAACTGTATTACTGACCTGCGATTCATTCCATTGCGGGTAGCAATAAAACGTTTGTTGTCAAAAGGGTGATGATTCTGATTGAGCTGAATCCAGGGGCCAATGCTGGAGCAATCCGAGCAACCCAGTAAGTAACCTGGAGCTGGATTAGGACCCAAAGTTCATGCAGACACTTGCGGCCAGACCGATTAAATAACCGAGGGAGAAGGGATAAACTGGATCCCAGAAGAAATCCACGTATCTGTGTAGCTCCTTCCCTTGTGCTTAGCCACACCCACCTTAGGCTGGGACTGGACTCGGGGCTAACTTGCAGAGAACAGAGTGTGAAAGGGGGAGGAAAGGGTGGCTTTACAGCGGATAATCCTGGCAGCAAGACCTTCACCAAGGGACCAACGTTGACATTGTCCAGGATGCCATGTTAATATAACAGGATGCCATGTTAACATCAGGTACCATGTTAATATAACAGGATGCCATGTTAACATCAGGTACCATGTTAATATAACAGGATGCCATGTTAATATCAGGTACCATGTTAATATAACAGGATGCCATGTTAACATCAGGTACCATGTTAATATAACAGGATGCCATGTTAATATCAGGTACCATGTTAATATAACAGGATGCCATGTTAATATCAGGTACCATGTTAATATAACAGGATGCCATGTTAACATCAGGTACCATGTTAATATAACAGGATGCCATGTTAATATCAGGTACTCTCTGATGTGTGATTAGAAGGGCACTTACCGCAGTGGTATTTTCCCCCATCACACCGGGCCCATCCTAGTAAAAACAGAAAACCCCGAATTGGGGACATTCTACAAAATTCCTGATCAACGCTGCTTAAAAGTATCCGTCTTTTTTTTTGTTGTTGTTGTTAAATCTCATCCTTAGAAGTAAAATGGCTCTGCAAAGGAATTCCTTTAAAAATATTTTCTTTACTGTTTGATATTATTGGGGAATTATTCAACTCCATCAAGGAAATAATCAAACATCGTAATTGAGGTGTTGCAAAAATGGCGTCATATAGCTTTAAATACTGAAGCCTCCATCTTATATAAATACTGCTGTTTGAAATGTTCACCCTGCTATTCGGCTTCTGTAAATGCTTGCTTGCTTAAATAATAAGGAAAATGAGACTACTCCCACTTCAGAGAGATCATTAAACCTTCCCCGGACAAAATGATCAGTGCCGGCACCAGGCCAGGCCTTGGGTTGAGGTCTCAAGGCCCCAGCAAGTAGGGGTTCTTTAAGAATTTACAAAAAGGGCCAGAAACACCCCATATTTTGGAGACAAAGAAGGTAAAAACATAAATAGGGAAAATTGCTCCCTTGTAGAGGCCCAGAATTTGAGAGACATTTTCCTCTGGACCCGCACGTAATAAATGTAACTCCATCTCTTTAAGTATTGCTTGGTTCTTCTCTGGTTTTCTTTAAATGTATTTTATTGATTTATTTTTTACAGAGAGGAAGGGAAGGGATAGAAAGTTAGAAACATCCATCAGCTGCCTGCACACCTCCCACCGGGGATGTGCCGGCAACCAAGGTATGTGCCCTTGACCGGAATCAAACCTGGGACCCTTCAGTCTGCAGGCCAACGCTCTATCTATTGAGCCAAACCGGTTTCAGCTTCTCCGGTTTTCTGTAACAATACATTTGAAAAGCTGATCTGCTGGAAAAGGAGAAAAAAAAACACTAAAACGAAGGGAATTATCATGACATTTAAAAGCAATGCTTCTTGGATTAAGAAGTACAAACCTGCAATCACAAAATAGTCACGGGGATTGGAGTACAGCAGAGGGAATATAGTCATAATACTGTAATGACTATGTATAGTGCCAGGTGGGCACTACAATTATCCCGGGGGTGAGTTATATAATCATTATATATATTATAATGGTTTAGCCAGCATGCTGTACACACGAAACTATTACAAAATAATCTTGAATGTCAACTGTAATTGAAAATACAAAATAAAAATATTTTAAAAATAAAAAGAACCCTTCTAATAGGAACTTTCCAGCTTCCACTTTTGTAGCAATTTGATATGACCGGGCCTTAAAGTTCCCTCTTTGGATACTGTTTTGAGTGACAAAGACACACTGACCAGATGTAAGGATAAGTTTGCACCGACAGTTGGGTTTGGGTATTAAATCCACCTGAGGCCGATGAGGAGGGCTAGCCAACACTGGCAGGGAGAGGTATTTGGATTTAAAACTCTGTTTGAGCGCCAGTCTACTTGTGAACAGTTTTGGATCCAATTATGACTTTCACCTCCACATCTTTGGAAAGAACTAAACAGCATATGGTAGCATTTCCAACAATGAATTCATTCCAAAGACCCTCCCTGCACCAGCATGGATACTGCAGAAACAACAAAGCCCATTGTAAACATGTATTAAGCACTCTAAGGAGGCCGAAACCGGTTTGGCTCGTGGATAGAGAGTTGGTCTGTGGATTGAAAGGTCCCAGGTTCGATTCGGGTCAAGGGCATGTACCTGGGTTGCAGGCACATTCCCAGTAGGGGACATGCAAGAGGCAGCTGATCGATGTCTCTCTCTCATCGATGTTTCTAGCTCTCTATCCCTCTCCCTTCATCTCTGTAAAAAATCAATAAAATATATATTTTAAAAAAAATTCTAAGGATGACTCCTTTGAACAGACTTAAGACAAAATATTATTAATTCGTGGGAAGAAGTGAAGTGCAGGACCTCAATGCATTTAATGAATAAGGGTTGTTTTAAAACAACTTTGTATAATAAAGTCACGTTTAAGTTTCACAAGAAAAATTTCATATTTCTAATTCCGTAAGAAATCGACAATATGAAAACTGCATATTGTAATTATTTACTTATTTTGCATTACCTAGATTTTTTAAAAAAATCTTACTCATGTTCTTTTCCCAGAAACATACCCAACCAACCACAATCTCCTATTACTGCTTATTCTTTGCAATCCACTCTATACTCTATTCTTCTTCCAAAAGATATTATGATCCCCCAAATAATATGGGGCCATATCAATATGGACTCTCTCTATGCCTTCACATGAAGGGAGATTTCAAAACAAGGAGACACGTCTTGTGCCCCATCCTTATATCAATAGGAACTATTCCGACAGAAAACATAAATAAAGCTAAGGCCCTTTACAAAAATAGCGTAACTGCTTGTTTTCTCTGCGTCACCGGGGATTGATTTTGGCGCGATATGCAGGTCTCAGTGAAGGTTATGGGTCCCTTTTTTCTTACACACGAAGGAGACTGGTCTGTTGTCACTAGTCCTCCCTGTGCCTATCCTGGCTCCACCCGTGTCCCTGTGCTTTCCTTCTCCTGCTCTTCTTGACGTACCTTCTGCTCCTCGAACTCCTCTAAACAGACCCACTAGAAGCACAGGCTTCCAACTCTGTCTTATCGTGGAGCCCAGAGACGTATCTGTGGAGAAACTTACTCTTTTATGATAAATTATTCATTTCAGCTTTCCTCGGCGTTGCCCTCAGGGCATTAGCGTGGCTTTCACATTGTGCGGACGGGTTCAGTGACTCGTAAATCTCTTTCCGGATGATCCAAGTGGTGTTACAAAACGTGTTATAAAAGGAGGGTGTGGGCTGGGCTCTCAGGGAGGGGGAGGCGGAGTTCCCAAGCCCGGAGCTGAGAACAAGGGCCCCAGAACAGCGGGGCTCCGCCAGGGACAATTCTGCCCCCAGGGGCATTGGGCAATCTGTCCACCGCTCCTGGGGAAGGTGCGCCTGGCAGGCGGTGGCTGTGGTCTAGGATGCACCGGGCAGCCCACCACCAAGAATGACCTGGCAAAACGACGCCGCTACTGAAGCCCCAAACCCTGACCTCTCCCGGCCGTGGTTTGTGGTTACTGCAAACAAGGTTCGTGGTTACCGCAAAGCGTCACCGGGCGGCCTCTGGCTGTCACTAAGGGAAACAGGAAAGGGTGGGAGGGCGAGGACATGGACTCCCTGTGCTTTGCTCAACTATCCTGGGAATTTAATACTGGGCTAAAAATAAGGTCTATTATTATATTTTTTAAAACCACACTGGCAGCTGGAACCGGTTTGGCTCAGTGGAGAGAGCGTCAGTCTGCGGACTGAAAGGTCCCAGGTTCAATTCCGGTCGGGGGCATGTACCTTGGTTGCGGGCACATCCCCAGTGGGGGGCTTGCAGGAGGCAGCTGATCGATGTCTCTCTCTCTCATCCATGTTTCTGACTTTCTATCCCTCTCCCTTCCTCTCTCTAAAAAAGCAATAAAATATATTTTTTAAAAAAAATCACGCGGGTCATTTTATGAGCCTAGACCCTGACCCCATTCTACAGATGGGCACAGTGTGTCATTCCTAAGATTTGGACAGCCAGCCCACGTTTCCGGCCAGGCAGCTGCCATGGATGGAGAGGGCCAGCTGCCCTCTGTTTTGTTTGGGACTTTGCCAGGACTCTGTCACCATTTCAGAAAACCACCCCTCACCGCGGCCTGGTGGTCTGCAGGGCGGCCAGCCTGCCAGGCTCCTGACTGTGTGCGCCTTTGCAGCCGCTGAGGTTCCACACTGACAGCTCCCCGGGGCCTGAGCGGTCCTGCACTCAAACACCTTTACTGATCACCAGGCCCTTCTCTTTATCCCGAGCACTACTGCCCTGTTTCCCCAAAAATCAGACAGTGTCTTCTACTCATTTTTGCTCCCAAAGATGCGCCAGTCTTATTTTCAGGGGATGTCTTATTTTTCCATGAAGAAGGATACGGCGCACATTATGTTTGGGGGAGGCCTTATTGTCGGGGAGGTCTTATTTTTGGGGGGGATGCCTTATATGACTGCCAGAGGCAAAACTGGAAGTAGGTCTTATTTTCGGGGGATGTCTTACTTTCGGGGAAACGGGGTATGAGGATTTTGTATTGACACTAACTTTTTGTGTGTTGTGGGTTTTATTACCTATTCGTTTCACTGGAGGGTAGTAATAAAACATGTGTGATGACCAGGGTAACTGGTTCTGATCGAAGTGAGAACCTCTCCTTTAAAACGAACTCCAAACGCCTCTCTCAGCTCTCAGGGCTGTCCTAACCGGCCAACGGCTGCCCGCTCCTTCCTCCGTGCCTGCCAAAGATCTGCTGTGTGTCCCAGATTTTTCAACATCCTCCCGCCCCTGGTCCCGGGACAGGCTGTTCTCTCCCCTAAAGGCCCTCATTCCTCTTCAAACAGGTCTCAGCCCACGCTGTCCCCCACCTCAGCTCCCCACACCCTTCCTTTGAAACTTGGGCCTCGGCTGTGCTCTGCCTGCACTGCCACCTACCGAAGTTTCTTGAAATGACCCATTTTTCAGAAACGTAATTTATGTTAAGTTTATAAACAGATGTATCTTAAAATGTAAATACATTCTTAAAAGTTGTTTGAATCAATTTATATTTTTCATTTATCTATATTTAATTTGTTTTATTAATTCTAGGAAGTGTATTTTTAATTTTTATTATATTTAGTTAATTTCATTTAAATAAGCTTGTAAGTTTAGTCATTAAACTACACATACTTTTTAAAATATTTATTTATTTATTTTTTACAGAGAGGAAGGGAGAGGGATAGAGAGCTAGAAACATCGGTGAGAGAGAGACACTGATCAGCCGCCTCCTACACACCCCCTTCTGGGGATGTGCCCGCAACCAAAGTACATGCCCCTGACAGGAATCAAACCTGGGACCTTTCAGTCCGCAGGCCGACGCTCCATCCACTGAGCCAAACTGGTCTTGGCAAAACTACACATACTTTTATTCTTCAAAGAAAAGTGTATGTAATTACCATAAATAGGAAACTAGCAGGAGTAGCCCGGAAAATAAAGCAGTTATAAAATACAGAGAGAAGAAACATAAAAGTTATTCGTTTCTATGTAGATGAAACGGTCACAGAGGCCTTGTTAGAGGAGAGATGAACAGGGAGCAGAAACATGAGACTTTCCCCTTCCACAGGCCTGACAAGACAGGAAGCCTCTCTCAGAGCCATGTGACGCGGCCCCTGCTCCCCTAACGCTCTGGCACCTCACTGCGGCCCCTTTCCTCACCCCCTTCCTCACCCCCTTCCTCAGCGAGCATCCAGCAGGCACCTGCCGTGGGCCAGGCCTCGGCACCACATGTTTGCAACAACATACAGCCCCCGGGCTGACTTCATGTCTTTGCAGTGAGGCTGCTGCCTTGCTCCTTCTGCCCCTCCTGAGTTGCTGCTCTGTCTCCCTCAGCGTTGGGGTCACTCTTCCTCCAGGCTTCCTGCACCCAGATTCTCTGGTGCCAGAGTCTTATTAGCCAGGGGGAGGGCCCTGGGAGGTCGGCTGTGGCAGCTGCTGCCCGCCAAGGGAGCCCCTGCACTGAGCATCTGCCCCCTGCTTGTCAGCTACTGGGAAACCGGTTGTTCCAGCTGTTGTGGCCGTTCAGGCATAACAATCGCTCAGGCTTTTATATAGGTAGAGAGATTACAGTGTCATTAAAGTGGTTATGTGAGATTTGTGTTTATTGACATTAACATATTGCCATTGTATAGTAAAAAAAAAAACATACTGACCCGACAAGCAGTCCTCGCAGACTCACAGTCGCCTGAGAACACACATGCGCACACGCAACACATGCACGTGCACGCACACACCTAACACGCACATACACATGTGCACATACATGCACATACACACGTGCACATGCACACACATGCACGCACACACGGAACCTGGGAGTAGCCACAACATTTCATGACCGGAGACAATAAATAATACGTGATTGAGAGCCCCTCACTTCAGCCTCCTCTGTGCCCGGGGTCTGCAGAGACCGCCGCCGCCGCCGTAAACTGCACGAGTGAGAGCAAATCAGTCCCAACATCACCTTCCAGAGTTTTCCCAAACAGGGGGTGGGTGGGCGCCTACTATCTTTGCTGTGATGTGACCTGGGCCGCAGAAAGTAAAATTTTTTTTTAATTTTTATTTTATTTTATTGTATTTTTGCGGCAGTGGTGGGAGAGCACGAGGCGAGGCTGGGGAAGGAGCCGGGGCTCCCCGCCGCGCCCCCCTTTGCGCGGAGCCTTTGCCGGAGCCCGCACGGCGGCTGCGTCACAGCTCAGCCCCCCGCCGTGCGCCCCAAAGAGCCGGCGGCTCCCGGCGCCCGCGGGGGTGGAAGGGCCGGTCTGTCCGGCTGCCTCCTTCCCGGGGGGCCGGCCCGGGAGCCGCAGCGGCACCTGCCCCCCCTGCCCGGCCTCCTGCCGCCGCCGCAGCCCCGCTCGGTGACCCCTCCGCCCGCCCGGCCGCCGGCGCCTCCCGGCTCCCACCGTAGGGGGCGCCCGCGCGCTCCAGCCGCACTGGGCAGCGCGGGGAGCCGCAGGGTCCGGGGGCCGCGGGGAGGGCCAGGGTCCCCGGGTCCCCAGGGCCCCCCGGGTCCGGGCGGGCGGTGGAGGGGGCGGCGCGACGCCCGGTCCCGCCCCGGGGGCGGAGCCGAGCCGCGGCTGCGGAGCTCAGACCCGGGGCGGCCGGCCTGCGGCTCCCGGTCCCCGGCGAGGAGACCCGCTCCCCCGCCCTCCGCGCGGCCCCGGCCGGAACCAGCCTCCGGGGCGCCCGGTCCCGGGCCCCGCGCCGCTGCAGGTGCGCGCCCGCCTCCCCGCCGCCGGGCGCATCGCGCGGCGCGGCCATGGCGCGCGGAGACGTCCCGCAGGACAGGCAAGTTGGGGGCCGAGCGGGGTGCGGGCGCGGGAACGCGGGGGCCCGCCGGCGCCAGACCCGCTCCGGGGCGCTCCCGGGTCCCAGCGGGGCGGACGGACCCGCGGCTCCCCTCCGCCGCCCCCTCCGCGGCCTGCGCCGGGGCCTGGGGGCTGCAGTCCGCCCCGGAGCGGGGCGGGAGGGGAGGAGAGGAGGGGAGGGGCCACCGGGGAGCTGCGCCCTCGGGGTGACCTTCTGGCGGATCCCCACAGCTACCACCTGGTCGGGGTCAGCTTCTTTATCCTCGGGCTGGGCACGCTCCTTCCCTGGAACTTCTTCATCACGGCCATCCCGGTGAGACTGCGGGGAGGGGCCGCCCCCCGCCATCACCGCCTGCCACCCCTCCTTCTGCCCCGGTGACAGCCCAAGCGGGGAGAGGAGGAGCCCCTGGTGGCTAGGAAGGTCAAGCTTTGGGGACCGGCCCATCCTAGAGAGCCAGGCCTCCTCCCACCCACCCCCCCACCCTCCCCGGCTCAGGGAGGTCTGTGCTGGTCACCCCAAAACTGGGTACCCAGGCCTTTGGTTTGCTTCTAAACACTAGGAGTTACACTCATCCATCCAACAGACAGGAAGTGTGCACCTACTGTGGGCCACGCCCTGGTTTGGCCCAGGGATGCTCCATCCTCACGGAGCTTAGTGAGGCAGCAAGGTAGCTCCCAGTTCTCTCTGGGACCCCGTTATTCAGTGCAGCTTTCTAGACGCTCCCCCGTGCCTGGCTCTGGGGGGGGGGCCTGCAGACCCCAGAATGAATGAGCCCCTCCCCAGTCTAGAACGCCAGGTGGGTGCCAGAGAGCTGCTCACAACGTAGCATGGCACGTGGCCTGCCAGGCTCGGAGCAGCGTCCCGAGGGAACAGAGCAAGAGAAGGGGCACCCCGGGGAGGCTGGGTCTGCTTCTGCAGGGCCCCGAATGCCGTTTCAAACCCCTGAGGCATTGCCCTGCGGGCACTGGGGAGCCATGGGCATAGGGGGGTGGGGGGAGGTAAGCAGGGTGTGCATTCCAGAGAGGATGTGGTTGGTCGGCACGCCGCCGGCCAGAACTGGCTTACTGTAGCGCTCAATAAATATTCAGGAATCTGGAAGCTGCTGCTGGCGTGGCGGGGGGTGGCAGAGGGTGGCGGGGGGAGGGGGCTGGAACCAGGGCACTGATGAAGAGGGGTGATCTGGAGATGAAGCGAGGCTGCAGTTGGGGGTTCTTAGGGCGTGGGCTCTGTTCCAGATCCCAGCCGTTCCGTTCAGCGCACACTCCCTGAGCTCCAGCTGTGCCCGGTTCTGGGGACAGTGGAAGGACAGACAGAGACAGTCCCCACAGAAATGAACCAAACCATCCCAAGGCAGGGCCGGCGGCGGGGCGCGGGGCGGTTCCCGAGGGTGTGCCGTGGGGTGACCCCGTCCCCCTCTCCCCGAACCCTGGCAGTACTTCCAGGGGCGGCTGGCGGGGGCCAACGGCACGACTGTGACCTTGAGCACCAACCACACGGGCCCTGCAGACACCTTCAACTTCAACAACTGGGTGACGCTGCTGTCCCAGCTGCCCCTGCTGCTCTTCACGCTCCTCAACTCCTTCCTGTACCAGTGGTGAGAGGCCGTCCTCCGGGGGTCTGCCCCCCCCCCCGCCCCACGCACCGAGGCAGTTCCTCCCGTCCTCCCTGCACACCCCCTGCATCCTCCCCCCTCTCCCCCCTCCTCCCTGCACACCCCCTGCATCCTCCGCCCCCCTCTGTCCAGCCCTGGCCGTCTCCTCCCCTCCCGCCACCTCC
>PVJN01041116.1:0-18917 GCA_004026805.1 Lasiurus borealis
CAGACAGCGGCATAGGCGCGGGCAGAGAGAGGGAGCATCTCCGGCGAAGGCAGAGCTGACTCAGTCCTCTGAGCCGAAGCCAGGGCCCAGGAGGGGGAGAGAAGACAACCACAGGCATCTCTGCCTCCTGGGGACCAGTCCCGCCAGACTTCCACCTACAGTCACGTGGGGCCAGACCTGTGACAAATTTCGACACCCCCCAGCCCCCGTGCAGTGTCCTCATTCCTAAAGCAGAGATGGGACTTTCACTGCCAGGAAACTTGCGCCACGGACAAGGGGCTCCTGGGGGCTCACAGTCACCCTCCCCGGAGAGGGCAGGTCAGCTGACCAGCGTCAGGACTGTGGTCACGAAGCAGGCAGCACTTCTGGGACTCGGCCCCAGGAAATCCTGAAATGTACACCGCGCACCAGTGACATGCGCCCACAGGTCATTTTATCATCAAAAAGCAGAAGGAAAACCACTTCCTTATTGTTAGGCAAGTCAATGATTCACAGGGCATTAATAAGTGTATACATTTCTAATTTTGTGGGGAAATGTTTTCTGTAAGTAAAATAGCAGGATACCGAACTGAAGAAACATTATGCAATGTTATGTTTAAATTTTTTAAAAAGTATAAGAAAACACTTTTTTCAGTAAAAAGGAAAAATTGGTAGTAGGTGTAAAAGTGGAAAGGGCAAAAATAGAATGACGAACATAAAAGGCCAAAAACTTCCTGCATATATTTAAACAAAAAGAACCCTTCACATGTAAAATAAGTTTCTTAAAAAAAAAATAAGTCGTAGACACCACAGGTGTGGACGCCACACGTGCAATCAGACTAACACCTGCACAGCTGTGTGACCCAGGGAAGGAGGCCGGTTCGCCAGGGAAGTCTCCTCCTGATACACAGAACATCAGCATCGACAAAAAGGGAAACATAGAGATTTTACCAGTTCAGGTACCAGATCTCTTTATTCCTTGGTCAGACTCACAGTCTATCATCATTCACGTAAGACTGCTTTCTGAACATCTACGGAGTGCCTGCATCGGCTTGGAGCACAAGTGCTGAACCGAGATGCAGGCCCCGCCCTGGAAGCTCCGGGTCCACAGGGGTGGGAGGGGTCAGCGCTGTTGGAAAAGCGGTCTAGGAATGTGGATCCAACAAGGGACTGCTGGAACCCCAGGAGCTCGCCAGGCCTGGGAGCAGAAGGGACAAAGTGTCTGTGAGACACTGGTTCGGGGAACCCCAGTGACGAGCTTGGGTTTTGTGGCCGCAGCGCAGAACGGGAACCAGAGGCCTGAGTGGGCAGGTGGGTCCAGACGGCTCCCGACACCACGCCCGGTAGTTTGGAGAGTTCCTGCAGGTGGTGAGAACTACCATTTAGGCAACAGAATGGCAAAGCATGCAGCTCATCCACTCGAGGCATTCAGTTCTCATGAAGCTGAGAAGGGAGGGGGTGGAGAAAAATGACCCCCAAAAGGGCCCCTGCTCCCAACTATCCTCCAGCCCCAGCCCCTCACTAGCGAGCACCGGTCCAGTTCCCCAGCCTGCCTTCCAGGCGGCGAGGCCCCGTGGCTGGGTTCCAGCGGTGAACTGCAGATGCACGGCTACCCCTGCCCCTTCTTGGCGGGCACAGCCGCCCGGAGGCCTCGTGGTGGAATCGCCTGCGCCAGGAGGTGGGGAGGACTTGGGAGAGCGGGAGCTAGAAATGCCAGTAAATGTCCTCTGTGTCTTGGCCATTCACCAATTCCAGTTTGCTACAGCGGCTAGCGTTCACCTAAGGCAGTGGTCGGCAAACGGCGGCCCGAGAGCCACATGCGGCTCTTTGGCCTCTTGAGTGTGGCTCTTCCACAAAATACCATGGCCTGAGTGAGTCTGCTTTGAAGAAGTGGCATTAGAAGAAGTTTAAGTTTAAAAAATGTGGCTCTCCACAGAAATTTCAGTCGTGGTCCTGTTGCTATTTGGCTCTGTTGGCTAACGAATTTGCCGACCACTGAGCTAAGGAAAAGCATATTCATGTGTTTCCCTCACAAACTGACCACCACCGGTGTGGATACCACACGTGCAGTCAGACGAAAGCCTGCACAGCGTGTGACCCTGGTTTAAAAATAACTGCTCTCAAAGGAATGTCACAGGAGTGAAATCTGCTCATTCCAGGGCAAACTCTTCAAGTGCGTGAGCAGTCAGGTGCTCCGCCAGGGCTGACCCAGGAAGTGTTTCCCCTCTCAGTGGCCCCTTGCCCTTTTCTTCTTCCTCCTGTGGCGCTCCCTCCCACCTCTGCAGGGCGTGGACTGGGGGACTGAGCCCACGCCCTCTTACCCGCTTTCCCGGTATCCCCCCTTCTGGTAGGAAATGTGCCTAACACCCAAATCTGAAACCCAGAGGCCATTGGGACTTCCATCCTGATTACTCTCCCTGAAACACCGGTCCATGGAGCCCGGAACTGAAACCCCTGGCTGGACGCAAAGGGAATTAACAGGGACGCCGGACTGTTATGAGCCCCAAACGGTGACTAGGCAACCTGGTGACTCATCCCTGTTCCACATACAGAACCTGACAGAAATCCTGTAACAAACCGCAGCTATTCACAACAAAGCACCAGAAAGACGAACTGAGAGACTCGGTTACACACCCAGCTCACTGAACATCAACAGGAACTAGTGTGTGGCAATCCAGGCAGATGTGTGTGCGCATGAACAGACAGGCGGCGTGAAGAACGTAACAGCAGCTACATCGGCGGTTCAGTGTCCTACACACAGAACAGGTAAACGTTTCAGAACGGGCACTATGAAAGGTAGAAGACGGGGTAAGAGAGTGCCACTGACATTTTTTTTCCAGTAGAACAGATTTCATACCCACTTGAGCCAAGAAGTTAATTTACTATAGAAAGTAGCTGGTGGCTCAAGAGCTGCTGGCAGGAAAGGGGCTGCCTGGGGGTTTCTCCAGACCCCACCAACTCCTATGCGCCCACAAAGCACCCTCGCACACTGCACGACCTCACTAAGGGCAGAACCGAGGCGGGCTGCCAAGGCACCTGACACAGAAGCGCCTGGGCGTCCCCGTAAAGCCAGTGTGATTTCCCCACAGAGCCAGCACACGGGGGTTCCAAACCTCGGGAGGCCGAGTGACTCCTACAAAGAGCACACATTCTCCTCTCCCCACCTCCCAAACCACCTTTTTACAGCTGTGACGTTTCTAGGACAGGGACAGAGCGAGCAGAGAACTCAGGGAGCCTCTGAGGTTTCCCGGCGCACGGTCTGCCTGGAGAGCAGGACACACACTACACAGAACATAGACACGCAGTTCTTTCTCAGTCCAGTTCCCGCCACTCCTGCACGCTCCTGACTCCACGTGAGTCTCCGCCCCCACCCGAGGTGAACAGGGGCCTCAATGTCAGCCCCCCACCGGCAGGCAGGCGGCTGAACTTCAAAGGGTTCTTTGCTCAGATCAAAGAACTGTCCTAACCCACCCGGGGCAGGAAACAGCAAGCGCCGCTGGGACAGACTATTCCTGTTCAGCTCCTGCTGGCGAACGGGCTGGATCTTAGGAGAGCCAGGCGGGCCTGCTTTTAACCAGGCCAGGGTAACACAAAGGAACCGCTGGTCCCGCCCTCAGGCCGGCCCGCACCCCTGTTTCTGTGTGCCCTTTCTGTACTCCTCTCAATGAGCTGGCACTTACTAGCATTCATTCATTCATTCACTCACCCACTCACCCACTCACTCATTCTTTCAAGCAGCGGCAGGGAAGCAATCCTCCCAGAGCCAGTGAGTGCGCCGCACCAACCTTTGTGCCGGGCACATTACACGCGTCGCCCCGTTATCGCCGTTCGGAGATAAGGAGACCAAGGTTCAGACAATGAAGCCGCTTGAGCAGCCTGCACCGCCGGCCCGCCAGAGGGGCAGAGCAGTCACCGCCTGGCGCTACCCGGTCCTCTGTCCCCACGCTGGAGGCACCACAGGCGCCTCCAGAAGCCAGCTCTGAGCGGTGCAGGCCCTCCGCTCCGCCACGTTAAACCTCCAGGACACGTATGCACGTGCTGGAGTGCACAGGCAGTGTCACAGCGACTCCTGTGAGGCCTCAGCACCCTGTGAGGTGGCCACTGCCCCAGCTCCAGGAAGAGGGGGTTGGGGTCCACCGTACCGGCCTTACTGAAGGCCACCTCCCTCTCCGCCCCTCCCCCAGGCCTGTGGACCGTTCCCTCCACAGCTTCCCCTGCTTCCCGCGCCTCAGACTGATTTGTTTGCTTCTCAACACCGCGTGCAGCTCTGTTATCTCACCGAGAACAAAGGTTAAAAACAAAGTCACAGATGCCACCTAAACTGAGAGGAGCGCTGAGCAGAACTCCCCTCAGTGGCCACGTGTGGCTGCTGAGCACCGGCTGTGGCAGTGTGACGGAGGAGCCGAGGTCTCCATTCCCATGGGATTTAAACAGCTACATGTGCCGAGTGGCTAACGCACTGGACAGCACAGGAGGCTCCAGCGTAAACACCAACCGTGCCCCAACCTAAACCCCAGATGACCAAATGGGGTGGCCGCTGTGGGAGCAGGGACATGGGTACAGGAGGGTCGAGACCACCCGACAGACATGTGAAACGCAAGACAAGCCCCTGCCAGCCCAGCCTCTGCTCCTGCGGCTCCTTCGACTACAACACTCTTCTCCCTCATCTCGTTCACAGCTCTGCTCAGATGTCCCTTGCCCAGTGACACCCTCCCTGACCACCCTACTTAAAATGTACCTCTCACCCTCACTCCTCCCTCCCCGGACACCCTGCTTTTCACTGCTCCAGCACTGAGCCCGACGGGGCCTCTTGCAGCTGTGCCTGCAGCAGCTTCCAGTGCCATCGCTCCTGGTATTTGGGGGAGGGGCTTGCTGGCGGCTGCACCGGGTCCTGGGCACGTATCACCGAGGAAACAACTGGCATCTGAGTTCACATTGTGAGAAGCATTACTGAGTTCTCGCTAGGTGCCAGCACGGGCTGAGTGAGACGCGGTCCCGCAAGGGGCACCAGGCTGGGGACCCACAGATGACACTGCACTGGGGCACGGCTGGGTGCCAGGGAACCACAGGAGGAGAGCCCTCCACGGGTCCTAGGATCTTCAGTGGGTTCTCCTCATTCAAAGTGTGTGGCAGTGGGCAGAAATGGAGCCTATTCCAGGAAGGGGTTACCCAGGCCGAGGGAGGAGAGGTGAGCCATCTCCCACCCATGGTGCCAAGGACCCTCCGCTCCGACGCCGGCTGCAGCTCCGCTCCCCTGCTCTCCAGCCCCTGCTCCCGAGGCTGCTCCCGGCACAGCTTACCAGAGGCGGTGCGGAGGCTTCTGTAGAAAGGGCAGGGGTTTGGGGCTAGACGAGTGCATGTGCCAGTCGCCGGTCGGCATCTGGAGGCACGTTTAACCCATGTCATTCCTTACCCCACGCACTCAGCCTCTCCACCACCTCCAGTGCAGAGCCGATCTCTACGGAGGCTGTGAGTGCTCCGGGGAGGGAAGGTGCAGGGCCGGCTGGAGCCCCTGCCGCAGCTGGGGTTAAGCTCCCTCCCCTCACGCCAGCTCCCCAGCTCCCGTGCAGCCCTTCACCTGTGCACGTAGAGCTCAATCTCCTTCCATTTCACGGCTCTGTAAGCGGGGATCCTCAGCTCATTCTGCAGACGAGGACACAGCTCCAGAGAGCTGAGTACCTGCCTCACCCAAAACCACACGCCAGGAAACGCTAGGTCAGGAGAACAGCAGACAGTGCTCCTTCCCAGGTGCACAATGGTGTGTACGCACGTGCACACACACCACCCAGCAGCTCAGCTACTCAGCAGGTTTTCTGTATATCCCTAATAGCGGGGCAAAGTCACCAAGACATCAGCAAGCAGATGTTGTAGAAAAGTCACAGTTACAATGTTACACCTCAATTCACTGATAATTCTAAAATGGTCAAAGTAGCAGAAAATTAGCCGGTCAGGCAGAATAATAATGATAGAAAAGATATTAAATGCCTGTCATATGCTCAGTGCTTTACATCCAGGTACATTAACTCCCTGTTTAATTCCAATAACACTTGGAAAATGAACTTGTTTCTATTTTCCAGGTAAGAAACAAGTAAAGATCCAAACCCTGTATCATTTTTGTATCCTTGCAAGCTACTGGCCACGCTTCCTCAGTTCCCACCTAAATGAGAATTACCTGCGGTGCCTACCTGCACCCACCAGCTCTCGGTGCGGATCCAAAGCCACCCGGAACTTCAAGCAGGAAGGGACTGAACTCAAGGAGTGAGATGATTTGGAAATCACTGTGAGGCTGAGGTCATCAGCTCTAAACTGGCCCGGGATGGCTCCCTGGGTAGAAAACTCACGCAGCGGGGAGCTGCCCCTGGACTAGGGAACTCAGTGTCACCACAGGATGCTGCTGCAGGAGAGCTCACGCCTCCACTGGCATCATCGGAGAGCAGAAACCAGTCCGAGGGGAAAAAAGCGGCCTCCACCAAACCTCCAATCCCTCACAATGGCCCCCAATTCACACCCAGAGCCCCACGGCGAGACCGGGAAATGCACGTGTTTACGGCTCTGGCTTGCAGAGTGCAGAGGCACCGGAGGAAGCGGTCCGGAGCGTGAACAAGGGCCCACAGATCGGCCACATCACACTCGCTCCCGTGCCGCTGGCAGTGAAACAAGGCGACCACATGAAAGTCCGACAGCACCTGGCGAGCACCAGCTGGCTCTGGCTGCCGCACTCCTCTGAGCGCACCAGCTGCTCACAAGCTAACTCACCCTCAAAAGAAAGCAAAGAGCACATTTCTCCCTCTGCACCGCTCATGTCACCCCCCAAATAATCACGCCCCAGAGCCCAGGTCAGTACAGGCACTAAAGCCTGAACGCTTTCACAGCAAGTGCTCTACACGCCGGAGACTTATTTCTAAGCCAATGGTGTCAAATCTGTCATATGCAGGCCTTTTTAAAAAGTGAACTCTTACGTGAAACCCCAACCTACAAAGCAGAATGCCAGGCCAGAAACCCAACCTGCAGTCCTGGTCTGTGCCCAAAGCTTTACTGTTTTATCTCGTTTGACCCTCACACCAACTCTTTACAAGAGGTACATTTAACCATGTCACCCTGCACCCCTGGGGGATCACAGACGTTAAGTGAGTTTCTTGATGTCACAGGTCAAAAATAGCAGAACCGGAGTTCAAACCTGGGTCTGAGCAGCTCAGCCCTCAACCACCACACTCCTTGTCTCTATCGCTGGATTACAACTCGATGCCAGGCTGAACCAGACGTAGACCGTGCCCCCAGGGGCCCTCAGCCAGCCAGGAAGCAGACGGAAAACGCACATCACGGTCCTTTAAACACAGGCAGGTGCATCACCCCGGCCTCCCGCGAGCTGCTCCCCTGCCTGTGTCTGCCCCTGGCAAGCCCCTTCCTTCCACCCTAGCGCCTCTCGTCAGCAAAGGGCACTTGGAGCATCTCTTCTGAGAGCTTAACCGGTTACACAGAAGAAGACGGGAGTGGTCAGAGGCAGTCACTCCCCTCCAGACCAGTGCCGATTAGCAGCCCAAGCCCTGGCCTCTCAGACAGCGCCTCCCGTGCAATAACACAAGCTGCCGCCCGGCTTCCACAGAAACACTGAGAGCCATTGGGCCACAGTCCCTCCATCCAAGCTGAGGTCCTGCCCAAGCTGCATTCCATCACAGATCTCCTTCAAGGAAGCAAGAAACCCAGCATTTTACGCCCTGCTAGCTCCGTGGTTCCTAAAGGCCGGCTGATTCTACCCCCGTCCCCGCCCACTGGGACATTAAGCAACATCTAAGGTCATTTTTCACTGTCAAAACTGGGGCTGGGACGGGCATCCAGTGGGGAGAGGCAAGGGAGGCTGCCAAACAGCCTTTGGTGCACAAAAATTCATCCATCCCGAAACGTCGACAATGCCCAAGAGGAGAAATCTTGAGGCAACTTTTCCACCAGTGGACTGCCTGGAGTAAGCACAGTGCCGGGACAAGAACTAGAACAGGCTTTAGAAAATGATTTTCAGTGATGATAATTACTTCTATTGGAATCAGAGGTGGCTACTACTTAGGTATTGATTGTCAGGAAGTGTGCTGGATGCTTTACCTATTTGATCTCTAACCTTGCACAGTAGTTTAATGCTCTATTTAAGGCTCAGAAAGGTTAAGTAACTTGCCGAAGGTCACACAGCTATTAAATAAGAGAGCTCACATTGAACCCAGCCAGCCTGACTCTGGACTGCTGGACCTCCCCCTGCCCCACAGTGTCTGATCTGTCTTCCCACCAGCAGTAAGCTCCTTGAGGGCAGGGACTATCTCTAAGCCCAGGGAAGCTTATCACAGCCTGAATGAAAGAAAGAGAAAAATGAGAGCTGGGCCTGTGGCTTCCACTTGGCAGTGGCCAGGCCCAAGCCAGCTTTCCTGCTACTCGTCTGCTCCCTGTCCTCCAGGCCACCCTCCTCAAGCAGCTGGAGTCACCACAGGCCCGCTTCTCAGGCCACAGGCTCCGACCATCTCCACCCTTCCTCCCCCGAGCCCCTTGTCCTAGACTAGCCTCCCACGATCCTGCCTACGCTTCCTTCTACAACTGAACTTGACTTGGTGAGGAAAAGGAGGACAGACAGGCGCTGGGGTAAAGAGCGCTTGGGCTCAGGGGAGAAAGTGAAGAAACAGGATGGAGTCAGAAGCCCGGGCTCAGAACCCCACAGGACCTGCCCTCCACAGAAACTCACAGCCTGCAGACCTGAGTACCTAATGTGTGCCAGGCCCTCTCTGTGGCTCCCCTGTAAATGTACTCCCCTGTACAATGTTTAGTAGGTTCCAAAGATTTTTGGCCCAGAGCCCTTTCCCCTTCAGAGAAAACCTAGATTGACACTCTTCTCTAGTACTTGAAGATTCTAGGACAAAACTCACTAGACATGCCCATGATTTCATATTTGATTCATTTGGCATTAATATTCCACTAGCTTCCCACAGGTACTTCATGATGGCTCACGATAACGAACAAGGATAAGGAGACAAGAATCAAGGGATAAAGCAAAGAGGCCACATCGGATTTCAGCAGAACACAGCTGAAGAGGACTTTCAAGAACCAGCAGCTTTAGAAATGATGGCACAGAAGAGGCTCCGAAACAGACAGAGACAAGGCAGTCAGAGAATCACAACCAGCACCTGAGACTTCAAGGCTTCTCCGTTGGCACTGCGTCACGCTGGTCTGGGTCTGTACGGTTCACATGTGTGACCCACTTCTGCCCCATGACTACAGAGGCAGGTCTCAGAACCCCCATTTCGCAGGTGCGGAAGCTGAGACAGAAAGCACAGGGTGCCAAGGACGACAAAGGTAAGAAAGGGCATTCCACACATGAACAGAGCAGCACCACGTGCTAGCACGTGCTGACGTTATTTTAGAGATGGAAAACCAGTTCAGAGGTGAGTCACTTTTGCAAGGTCACACAGCCAGGATACGGGTGCAGGGCTCTTGAATTCCAAAGCTAGGCTCTTTCCTCTGTGTAGCTCCCAGCCACCCTCAAGGTGAGCAAGGTTTCCCAAATTTGCCGAGAACCCCAAGAGATTCCGAAAGCCTATCCCCCCGGGCCCTTCGCTGAGATCCTCATTCTGGAATTGAGGAGCCGGAAGAGGCACCCAGGGGGTGCCATAAACAGGAAACTCTGAAACACTGACCTGAGTAAAGGGGTCAGTGCAGCCACACAACCCTGAACTGCCACTTCACCCCCTTAGGACATGGCCTCAGCAAGGAGAGTGACAGTCTCCCCTAAAGTTCTGGGTCCCTCCCGACGAGGGCAATGGTGGGTGCTGCACTGAGACCAGAACGCTACTCCTGGGAGCCCCATACCTGCCCTGGGCAGTGGACAGGTCTTGAACTCATCGGCAAGGCCCCACATTCAGCTGAGGAAGCAACCGAGGCAGCGGCAGGTTGGCGTGCGTGCCGCAGTCACAGGCGCCTGATGCCAGCACATCACACCGTCTAGAAGGAACGCCCCGTAGGCAGTGCCCAGCATGGGTTCTGCTGGGGGCGCACACGTGGGGCGGCCAGGCTCGACCGCAGGAACGCTCCCACCTGCCAAGCCCTGGGCCGGGGCGCTCCGAAGAGCAGCTGTGAGCACGTGGCCGCCTCCACACCCCCTCTCACAGCCGTGCCCCCTCTGAGCACTCCACGGCTTAGCAGCTCCCCTGTGCTTGTGAGGCTGACTGTTGTGCCTGCTCCCCCGCCTGTTACGTATTACCATTCCTACCACCACATTACTCCCTCTTACCGCCAAGAGGAGAGCCGAGGGCACAAACACGTGTTGAACGGAAACACGAAAGCAGAGAGAAGAGGCCACAGCAGTGGAGCTGGCCCCACAGGGCTTGTGGCGAGACACAGGGACCCCAGCAGCCCCGCCCTGGTTTGGCTCCTGAGTGACAGGGCACGAGGGGGAATAGGGTGCATGGCCTAGTCCCAACACAGGTGACAGCACACATCTCAGCAGCAACAGACACCCAGAGATACCAGACGCGGGTTATGCAAATAGGGGCTGGAGTTAGAAATGTGAGTTCCTAACTCTGACATCAACCACATCAGCAGACTCAAGGCGTTAGCATCAAGGGCCCTTCAGAGAAGCAGGCTGGCCGAGGCTGCTGGTTTGTAACACGGACCACAGGGGGGTCACCCTCAGCCGTAGCAGGTCAGGGTGGGGGAGAGTGACAACAGACTGTGCGAGAGTCCAGCAGCGAGGAATCAAAGAGCAGCACCCCCACAGACCCGTCCAGCAACACCCCCAGATTCCGGGCTCCCGGGGAAAGGCCTGCTCACCTGCCTGGCACGGGGCCTGCTCAACAGGGTTCCTAACACACACGCGTTTCAGACAAGAACAGTTAACGGAGTGCAACAACCTCCATCCTAACAAAGATGGCATTACCTTGTAAAGAAGTTACTAAATGGTCCCAACTTTTTCAATGTACTTCCCTCTGCAATGTCCTCAGCACAGTCCTGCTGGTGTGGGTCACGGGATTCCTTGATGGAGCTCAAGGTGACGTCAGTAAACTGCGGGTCATCGTCATTCTCCAGGGTCACGATGGCACTGGAGCTGCTCGTGACCATGAGGTCCAAGATGTCCTCATTACTGACCGACAGGGTGGTGGACAGCTCTGTGCCGAGGCTGGACACGCTGCAGACGGACACATCGTCGCTGCGGTTCAGGGCCTTGGCGGTGGGGCTGTAGAGCTTCACCGAGTCATAGCCCGTCCTGGGGAACGTGGAGGACTTGCGCACGCTCTGCTCCCGCTCGGCGCCGGAGGGAGCCGGGGGCGCGTAGGACGGCAGCGGGCAGGCGCTCTGGCAGGCCCGCTCAGGAACGATCTCCGACTCAGACTGCTTCCTCTTCACGTGGACCACGCTGCAGGGGACGGGCTCCGGGTTGCCGATCTCGAGGGTAGGAATGCCTGAGTCCACGGACTGCAGGCTGTGCTGGTCGAGGGCCCCGAGTTTCAGCTTGGACCCACACTCGGGCAACGAGAGGGACCTGGGCGCCTTGAGATTCAAGTGTTGCAGGTTCTGAATATGGTTTCCTGGCCGACCGTCCAGAATGCCCATCAAGGCCACGCCATTTGTAGAGCTGGAAAGGTTTCCATCAGTCATCTTGGTCCAAGGAGAAACTAGAAAACACATCAACATGGAAATTCAGGCAGTGGATGCAAAAGCCAAAGACGCCACTCCTCTGCTGCACAGCTCGAATCTCCTGACGCCCCTTTAAAGAGGGAACCCTTGGAGGAAGTCCCACAGACCCAACTTTTCACTCAGGACCAGACGCTAGAGCTTTAACCTAAACGATGGTGATGTAAAACCACAGGAAGATAACAGAAAGGACACGCGTCGGGTAAAAATATATCAAATGTCATCTTTGCTTTCCTCATCACCACCACAGTCACTCCGCCGATCCCCAGGAGAGCACGGCGGCAGCATGAGGGCCGCGCCAGGCAGTGGCGGGGTACTGTTTTTTCGTTCGCGTGTGTTTTTCTCGGTGATAAACAGGCTGCGTCTGTCGGATGTGTGTGAATTCATAACCCATAGAGAAGTCAAGGTCTACTTGTTCTGAGACAGCATAAAAACCCATTTGCTTTGGAAAATAAGAAGATAAACGGTATGTACCACTGGCAGTGAGATTACCCAGCCACGCCACTTCAGCTGCCCTCCACAAATGCTTCACTCAGGATCTCAAGGTAAGAACCTGAGGCTCAGAGAGGTTAAGAAAAGGCCAAGATCACACTGTGACTTAGCGCAGGGCGGCGGTCTCTGGGACTAACTCCCAAGAAGGCCATTCCCAGTAGATGAATGGCTTCGTTTGCAGCTATAAACACCGGGGCAGAAGGCTGGCTCAGGGAAGATGGATGAACAGTAGAGGAAAAACAAATTCCATAATTCTACAATAAAGACCTGGGTGGGAAGAGGGAGTGAGAGATGTACCAGCCTGGACAGCACAGTCCCCAGAGGACTGAGGACCCTGGCATATGTTATGTCACCTTCTACTGTCCTTTAAAATTTCAAAACTAGAGAGACCTTGCTGCATTTTAACCTGGCCTATGGCCTGGCTGGTGTGGTTGAGCATTGAGCTATGAACTGGGAGGTCACAGTTTGACTCCTGGTCAGGACACATGCCTGGGTTGTGGGCTTGACCCCCAGTAGGGGGCACGCAGGAGGCAGCCGATCCATGATTCTCTCATCGTTGATGTTTCTCTCTCTCTCTTCCTCTCTGAAATCAATATGTTTTTTATAAAAATAAATCTGACCTATGGAGCAGAACAACCCGGAGAACGAACGGGACTCTGGACCCAGACATGCCGGGGTTCTACTCCCAGCTCCACCGTCCTGCCTTGGGAGAATGAAACAAAGCACCAGAACAGCCTTCACCAGGCCCCGGCCCCCGGTCCCCGGCCCTGGCGGGCACTCTGCTGGCAGCTGCCGTCACCAAACAGCGAGGAGCTGGAGGTTCGGAGCCAGCAGAACAATGATAACCTCTCTCTTTCTCTCGGTGCCGGGGTAGCTTTTACAAAGAGCCTCCCGCTCCCCTTCCAGAGGCCTGGCCCTCCTCTCTCAATGTCAACACAGCAAAAGCCAAGTCATTAAGAGCAGAAAAGGGAGAGATACCTCCCTCCCAGAGATGGGAGGAACCAGTCAGAACAGCTCTGGAGCAAAGAGTAGAAATATGAAGGAATAAATCGAAATGCAGAATTCAGAAAGAGACTGCACTATACACAAAAGCCTGAACTGTGACCCGGCGAGGAAGGAAGGAAGATCTAACCGTGACGGTATACTAATTGGTTATCAACTTCTCTTGGAAGGTAGAACCACACTGTGCTACAGACAGACTTAGGGTTTAATACAAAAATGAAGTTATAAAGATGTTGCATAAAATAAAGTGTTCCCCAAACCTACAAAGCAAAAACTCAGTGCACCCTCCAAAAGGGTCTGAGCACCCCGGCCCCCTGTGAGCTCATTCTAAATGCGCTGCAGCCCATGTGGCCCCGATTTCCTGGGCGGCAGCCACTCCCGGGCAAGGCCACAGCAAGCCACCTCCGAGCCGCTGCTCTGGGAAACCCTGAAATAGGAGCGGCTCTCACCCAGGAAGATGCAAGGGAGCCCAATGTACACAAACCTCCAAGTTCTTTTTTTTTTTTTAACTAACAGGAAAAGATGGTAAGGAACATATTTAGCACATCGCTAAGAGCTAGTCTCCGGGGTGTCAAAGGTAATTAGAATTATCAAAACACCATCAACACTCCCACCTTCAAGCTGGCGAAAAGCGACCCCCAGAGGAAGCCCTCAGGGAGCAGAGGCTCTGGCCCTTAAGCAGCTGGGGGCAACCTCGGGGGGAGATGCTCAACCTTTCTGAGCCTCAACTGCCCCCTCCCCAGCAGGAAAATGGGGCCAAACCACAGAAATCCCAGGGAGAGCCGAGGATAAATGACACAAGGTTTGGTGAACGCGCCAACACACCGCACGCTGCACCTGACACACAGCAGGGGCCCAAGGAACATGAATCTCCCCTCCTTCAGCCACACTGAAAGCTCAGTACCCGCCAGGACACGAGCGGGGATGCTGACACCAGAATGGCAGAATACCTCCCGCTCCGTCTCCCCTCAGCCGTGGGGCCAAGACAGCAGCCCGAGGGCCGCTTTCTTCTAAGGAGACGCTGGGCCACCTTTGAGCCTCCGCTGGTGCCAAGTCCAGTTTAACTTCCTTAAACCTTAGCCTTCGGGAAATAAACCTAAGAGGAAAGAAGCACTTCCGCTTGCCACACACTCCAAAAGCAAAACCTGCAAGGCCAAGGCCTGTCCTCGCCCCTGCCACCTGGCGCCACCAGTGCCAGAGAGCCGAAGCCGCCCTCCAGCGCCCCTGCCTCGCGCCCAGAGTGCGTGCTTCCACGACGGGCTGCGGGGGGACCACAGGAGCCCGCCGGGAGGCCAGCTGCCCCTGGCCTGCCTCCCAGTCACACGCTCTCTAAAGACGGAATAAGCCTCATTCCCTGAGCTGGCACCAGGCCCTGCCGATCCGTTCCTGCCAGCCGCCCCAGCCTCGCACCGCCGCTCTCAGTTCTCTCAACACCAGGACCGCTGCGCCGTGCCCAAGACCCTCCCTGCCTGCAGCGCCCGGGGAGCTGGGAACAGGTGCCCTCAGGAGACACACCCGGAACATTCCAGGGCCACCTCCTCTGAGAAGCCTTCCTCACTCTGCCAGGAAGCCACAGGCCCTCCTGCTTCCCAGGCCCCTGGTGGCCACACTCCTCTGACACAACTGTATCTGCAGCTGTGTCTCCTCACATCGGCTTCTCAGCGGCAGGCAGGCATGGCACTCAGCCTCTGCACACCCTGCCCGGCCCCAGGCTGGCAGGGACTAAGAATTCAAAAATCTCTTTGCTGAATTAATTAGGACTGACAACTAGGTTCTAAGTGGGCAGGTTTCAGGAACAGTCCACCCAAGAAACATCTGCTGAGGGCTGGGTTAGGTCCCAAGAACAAGGTGAGCGGTAGAGGTGACAAGAGGAGGGAGAAAACCGGCCCCGGGAGCTCCTGGCACGTGGACAGACCACAGGCAGCGGGGAAGCGGTGACCCTCTGAGCATCGTGGCTGCTGCCAGGCTAGCTGGCGAGGAGCCTGTCGGCAGCTGATGGTGCTGGAGAGTAAAGCGCAAAAATCCCTCCCTCCACAGGTTTGTTTCCCCAAGTCCTGCAGCAGGGCCCCACAGCGGGCACACACCCCAGGCTCTCGGTGTCTTTGGGCACAGCGGCAGCGCGGGAGACGGTGTAACGACTAGCCCTCACCTCCCAGACAGAGGAAACACACCTGCCGTCCAGGGCACGAGGAGGATTAAGTTCAGGCGGCAGGCCCATCTGAATGTTACCCGCCGCCCCAAACTGGGTTCTGCAGGTCGCAAATAAGGTCAGCGCCCTGCGAGCTGAACACCCTGCACTCCAGGAGCCTCGTCTCAGGTTTGACACAGGCAGAAAGCGGACAGGGGCTTCCAAAAACAGCTCCATCTTGAAGCAAGTTTAATTTTCTCCGCCTTAAAGAGCAACAGGACAAAGTCTTGGCTGTTCTTCATAAACTAAAGAGAGATCTTATGACGCTAAAACCCAGAGAATTCATTATGCCCTGGGGGCAGGGGTGCACTCGTGGGTGGCTCTGAGGAGAAGCGAGGCTGCCCATCCACGCAGGCGTCCTCTGGCCCCTCCCCGTCCACGACGCGGCCCTCCCTGCCCAGGCTCCTCTCTGGCTCCTGCAGAGGAGAGACACCTGCCCAGCATGGGACCCTGCTGTCCTCAGGAGGGGACTGCGGGCACTCACCCTCGCCGCCACGCCTCCCATCAACCCAGCTCCGCACTGGCTCCCCAGTTCACTCTTCCGATCCCGGATCCTGCTATCTGTGTGGCGGCTCCAGCGTGAGAGAGCCTGCTTCACCGGCACTGATCCCCCATCCCTCCCTGCTCACCCAGGTCCTGGCTCAGGCAGCCCGGTTCCCGGGAAGAAAGGCACGGGGTGTTCTAGGTCTCAGGTGCCTCGGCATTAACAATTAACAATTAACAAGAGCAGCCGCCTCTGCTCACCAGGTATGCATTACCCGCAGGGCCCCGTGTTCCGGGTTCACACCCACCCTCGGTATAACCCACAACGACCCTGCCATCACCACCAATGGGAAGAAGACAGCGGCATGGACAGTGTATGTAATATGGAGTAAAGTGGCCGTGCTGGGGTCATACACAGAATGGGGAACTTTATAGCTGACTTTTTAAATGTTTTTAAATGTGTTATTCTTTAGGATTTTTTAAAAAATCCTAAAAGAAAGAATTTCTTAGAAGCTCAATATATTCCTCTGGAGGGTGAGTGGCAACTTTTAGGAAGCTGGCATTTAACACAATGTTTAATAGTTGGGTCCATCAGTAAACCAGGGAGAAACGGGTTAAACTGCTGAGGGCCCAAAGGCTCCTTTACAACCCTAGGGAGCGGACATTGAGTTATCCTGCCCAAAGGTGGTTAGTTTAAAAGGCACAGGTGGGGACATTTTCAATCAAGAACTCCCAATGCATGGAGGACTCCCCACACCCCAAAATGTTTAAGCTCCGTTTAGTGAAATACCAAAACCAGCCATCATGTGAGCACCCATGTGATTCAGAGGCAACTGACAGGTTAGGAAGACACTCAGACCACTGAACAAAGCCAGCATAATGTGAAATCTCAATCCCATCTAATCAAAAGGGAATAAGCTAATTGACCATCACGCCCTCCAAGATGGCGGCACCCACAGCCACAAAATGGCAACACCCAGTCCCCTTAGCTCCCCAGCCACCCAGGGCCGCCCGAGGCTCAGGTAATCAGGGCCGGCTTGTGCTGCCAGCAGTGGCAGTAGCAGAGGTGTGATGGGGGGGTCACCTTCTGCCTCTGAGGGCTCCTGGGCTGTGAAAGGGGCAGGCCAGGCTGAGGGACCCCACACTACAGTGCATGAATTTTCATGCACCAGGCCTCTAGTTATAAGATAAACCATTCAGTCTAGCCAGTGTGGATCAGTGGTTGATTGTCTACCTATGAACCTGGAGGCCATGGTTCGATTGCCTGGGTTGCAGGCTCGATCCCCAGTGTGGGGACACACAGGGGGCAGATGATCAATGATTCTCTCTCATCATTGATATTTCTCTCTCTCTCTCCCTCTCCTTTCCTCTCTTAAATCAATAAAAATACATTTTTTTAAAAAAAGAGAAATCACTTAACATTTACCATGACCAACCATGCTAGCTGCTATCACATGCTCCAAGCATCACATGCCTGGCAAGTTCAGTGAAGAGCTGCGGTTCAGAGAGGCTGAGGAACTCACCCAAGTTCACGCAGCGACAGAAACTGGATTCAGACCAGGCCTGGCACCAGGCCACACTATGGCTTGCTGGAGGGCTTAAGAACACACAGGCCCTAAATTTTGTGACTATCAATAAGCTGAACAGTCAATAATTTCCTTCTGTACGTGTGTTAGCTTCAGTAGAAAAGTTTTAAAAATAAAATAAAGTGGGGAGGGGATGGATGCAGCAGGGTCTGAAGATAGATTGGGCTGAGATCCCAGCTCCTCCATTGTGTATGCCCTTAAACTAGTTTCCTAACTGCCCCACGCCTCGCTTTCTGTGTAGTAGAACGGGGCCAATAACAGACTCTATCTTCTCCGTCAGCTGACCAGATTAGGGACGAAATCCTCGGGAAGCCTTCAGAACGGTGCCAGGCTCCAGTTAAGCCTCAGAAGAGATGGCTGTGTTCTTTCCTGCCCCCCCACCACCCCCGACTCCCCAGAGAGGGCCAGCCAGCTCCGCCCACTGCTTTGGCCACTCATTTGCATCAGCCACCCGTCTGCACCGCCTCCCTGCGCAGCTTCTTCCTGCCATCCACACCTCTCCTCGCACTTGCTCTGCGGCACCGCCTGAGCCCCGCCCTCAACGTGCCCATCTGTGAAAGGAGAAGACTGGTCCAGCTCATCTCCCTGGGGTCTTCCAGCTGGACAAGCTGGAATCCCCAACAGCCGGGGCCCTAGGAAGTTTACGCTCGCCCTAAAACACACATTAACCGACCACACATTCATTTCCCTAAAGCGCTTTTGCGTGAGCAAACGTCTGTGTTGATGACCTCAGAGGTCTCCAAGGTCCACCAGCAAGCACAACAGGCGGAGAGGGGTGTGGGGGCAGACAGTCAAACCCTGGGCTGAGGCGGCCACAGGAAGGCCAGATGTGCTGACCCACAGGGGAGGGACAGACTGCAAAACCAGTGGCTCTGATAAGCTGGGTCCGCACCATGAGGCCTTGGGGGGCGGGCAGAGCACCCGCAAAAGGAAGTGCAGGCGTGAAAGGCAGACATCCACCCACTTGGGCAGAGGGGAGTGGGGCAGGGGGCAGGGGTGGGGCCGGAGGGGCGGAGCGGCAGAGGGAGGGGCCATCAGCCAGCCGCAAACAACGGCGAGGCTGGGGCACCTGTCCACGCACGTGGAGCAAACCCAGCTCAGTGCAGAGCGAGTGCAGAGCCAAGTGCAGAGCCAAGTGCAGAGCGGGCACCTGCCTGCCGGGGCGGGGAGGGCTCGGAGGGGAGCAGCCGGAGCCCCTCTGCCTCCCTGCGGCTGCTCACTGCACCCACCAGCCTCTGCGCCCCCCAATGGTTCCCGGAGGGCACTCCCTCCACCCCAAGCGCCGCCGGGGTTCTCATCAGGGCCGGGGGGTCGGGTGGAGCCAGGGGCCTCACGTGGTCCAACACACGGGACACAACCAAGGCAGCTGGGCGGGCCTGGCGGGGAGGCGGGGAGGCGGGGAGGCAGGTCAGGAGTTGGGAGATGCCAAAGCCGGTGTGGCTCAGCGGATAGAGCGTCGGCCTGCGGACTGAAAGGTCCCAGGTTTGATTCCGGTCAAGGGCATGTACTTTGCTTGCGGGCACATC
>PVJN01041117.1:0-18921 GCA_004026805.1 Lasiurus borealis
TCCATTCCCTTCTAGCCTGACGAGTTTCTGTTGAGAAGTCAGTAGCTAGTCTTATGGGGGTTCCTTTGTAGGTAACTTTCTGTTTCTCTCTGGCTGCTTTTAAGATTCTTCCTTTGTCGTCGGTGTTTGCCAATTTAATTATAATGTGCCTTGGTGTCGGTTTGTTGGGGTTCATTTTGCTTGGAACTCTGTGAGCTTCATGGATTTGTGTGGATTTTTTCTTTTCTATACTGGGGAAATTTTCTGTCATTATTTCTTCAAACACGTTCTCTAATCATTGTTCAGTTTCACTCTTTCTGGAACCCCAATTATATGGATGTTGTTTTGTTTCATGTTATCCCAAAGTTCCCTTAGGCTCTCCTCTTGCTTTTTAACTTTTTTTTCTAGAAGCTGCTATTCTTGGGTATTTTGTCCTATCATGTCTTATAGCTCACTGATGCGGTCCTCTGCTTCTTCTCGTATACTTTTGATGCTTTCTATTGAGTTTTTTATAGCAGTGATGTCATTGTTCATTTCTTCTTGTTTATTCTGCACCTCCTCTAGGTTCTTCTGCATTTTTTCTTGCTGCTTCTTTATCTCTTCTTGGGTCTTCTTCATTTCCTCTTGCCTCTTACTCATATTGTCAAATTTGTCTTCCATTCTTTTCATCTACCTTATGATCATTTCTCTGAACTCCTTCTCTGTCAGGCTTATTTCTGCTTCTATTTCATTTACTTCTTTTTCTCGTGAAACATGCCTTTCTGTCTTATGTGGGCTGTTTCTTTTTCTGCCCATGGTCTTTCTTCTCCGGGTGTCTGGTTATGTAGTTCTCTCTCCTACATTGATTGAAAAGCACAAACTACAACACGACCTGGTACAGCACACAAGGCACTGAGTAGAAATGTATTCAAGATGTTAATAATCACAAATATGGTGACCACCAATGAAGGACAAATTAGAGGTAAGTAGAGAAAGAAGAAGAGGAAAATGAGGAAAAAAGAAAAGAAATAAAATGCCAAAATCAAATTGGAAGCGCAAGGAAAAAAAAAAGATAAATAAATGATCAAAAAATAAAATAAAATAAGAAAATAAAAAGGAGAAGAAGGAGAAGGACTAAGGAAGAAAAAAAAGTCAGAGAGAAAAGAAAGTGTATAAGAGAGAAAAGAAGAGCAAAATATAGATGTTAGGAGACAACTCCAATAGAATAGTCAGTAATCCCAATAAAGGCCAGCAACCAGTACCTAGAGATTAATTCAAACTGCAAATAGCAACTGGTATCAAGGAAGGTGAGGGAAAAGAGAGGTAGAAAACAAATCAAGCAAAAAGCAAAATAAAACAAGTAGAATAAACTATAACAATCTCACAAAAAAATTCAAAAAATTGATATAATCACTGTTCAGGCAAATAGCAACAAAGGGACATAGAGAAAACACAACTTTTTGGCTAGTGAAGAGAAGAAGAGAGAGGTTTTTGTGGACTTGTAGTAGGGGATTTGAAATTAGATATATAAATGAGGTGACATTTTAACCAGGTAAAGAGAAAGAATAGGGAGAATCTAAATTTGGAAAAGGGAAAGAGAAACAAGACAACAAAATGGGGAAAGTTAGGAGGAAAGTGTTGGCATAAAGGTAGAGTTGAGTTGGAGTAAAATTATGCTAAAGGAAAGATGAAAATAGAATGTAGAACTCTAATCCCACAATAAAATAAATAGAAAACAAAATGACACTTGTTTTTTTTCAAAATTTAAAGTACTAATAGTAAGTAATAATATTAGTTTAAAACAAAAATTTAATAATTAAAAAGGTAAAATCAATTGAAGCAGAAAGAAAAAAATAGTCTTTTAATTAAAATATGTGAAAATGAAAAATAAAAAATAAATTAAAAAAAGAAAAAGGAAAAATAAAAAAATAAAAAAATTAGAATGGTCCTTCACTTCCACTATTATTCTGCTTGGCACTCCTGTTTCCCAGTATAGAAGGTATTGCAGTTCCCTGTTTTCCCCTCTTGGTCTTTTGATCTCTTTGTTCTTTTGCGGTTATGCGAGAGTCAATTTGTGTGTCATCCACTGGGTGGCAGTGTTTTGGAATTGATCTCTGAGACAAAGCACAGGATCTCTCTAGGCTGTGCTCAGATCCTGCTACTCTGTCGTTCTCAAAGCCAGTTTGTGGGGGTTTTGCAGCCGGGACACTGTAATAATTCCCAGGCTGTCCCTCTGCCCCAGAAAAAAAAAAGGAGTCGTTTTCCAGAGCTCTCCTGTGTCAACAGCTCAGAGGGTTTGCCTCCACACTTAGGGATCACACTCTGACCATCTCTGGGGACCTCTCCAGAGGCAGCTTTCCCGCAGCCCAGTTCCCACAGTGTGCGCGTCTCTTTTGTGCAGGGGGGGAGGGAAGGGTAGACCTCACCCTGAACCAGGCGAAATCTGACCCTTCCTTGTGCTGCGTGGATCTCCGAATCCGCCGCCCGCATGTCCATGCCACCTGGAAAGCAGTGCTCTGGGTCCCCGGCTGCTCGGTGGGTGCCTCTGTCAGCCGCAGCTTTCAGACCTCCTCAGACATCCACCTCCCCCTTATCTCAGGCGAAATCTGACCTTTCTGTGTGCTCTGTGGATCTCTGATTCCGCAGCGTGTCTGTGCCGATTGAGGAGCGGAGTTCTGGGTCCCCGGGTCCCCGGATGCTAGATGGGTGCCCCAGCCGCAGGCTTTAGACCGCTGCAGACATCCACCTTCCTCTGCATGATGGCGCGGTCTCCGCATTCACACTTGTGGCTCCGGAGGACAAAAACCCCGTGGCAGTGGGGCTGCCCGGCTGGGAGAGCCCCGTCCACAGTTCCCCGCCTTCTCCTGGAGGATATCTGACTCTTAATTTGCCAACAAACACTCCCAGTGTGACTCTCAGCTGCTCTTTCTCCCTCTGCCCAGCGACAAAGCTCCAGACGCATCTGTCTACTCTGCCACCATTTTTCCCCCAGCTTTTTTTTTTTTTTTCATTTACATTTCCCTGAAACACCATCTTCCATCCCTTCACCCTCAGTCTGTATGTATCTCTTTTTCTTAGGTGGGTTTCTTGTAGACAGCAGATATATGGGTCATGTTTTCTTATCCAATCCATTACCCTACGTCTTTTGATTGAACATTTAGTTTATTTACATTTAAAGTTATTATTGATGCTTTCTATTGAGTTCTTTACAGCAGCAATGTCATTTTTCATTTCTTCTTGATTATTCTTCATTTCCTCTTGGTTCTTCTTTATTTTCTCTTGGCTTTTACTCATATTGCTTATTTTGTCTTCCATTCTTTTCAGCCACCTTATGACCATTTCTCCGAATTCTTTCTCTGGCAGGTTTATTTCTGCTTCTATTTCGTTTATTTCCTTTTCTGGTGATACCTGCTTTTCTTTCTTATGTGTGCGGCTTCTTTGGCTGCCCATGGTCTTTCTTCTCCAGGTGTCTGGTTATGTAGTTCTCTCTCCTACGTTGATTTAAAGGCACAAAATACAAAATAGAACACGACCAGGTACAACACACAAGGCACCTATCCAGGCGAAATCTGACCTTTCCTTGTGGCTTGTGGAGCTCCTCTGCATCTGAGTGTTTGTGCCGATTGGAGAGCAGTGTTCATGTCCCCTGGCTGTTCGGTGGGTGCTGCAGCTAGCTTTTCAGGCCACCGTAGACATTCACTTCCCCCTGTAAGACAGCGTGGTCTCCATGTTCGAGCTGGTGGTTCTGGGAGAGAAAAACCTTGTGGCAGTGGGGCTGCCTGTTCCAAGAAACCCCATCCAGCAGTCCCCCACCTTCTCCTGGAGGATAACTGTCCCTTAACTTGCCAACAAACACTCCTAGTATGACCCTCAGGTGTTTTCTCTGTCTGCTCAGTGACAAGGTCCGTACTCATCTGTCTATTTTATTGCCATTTTTTTCTTCTCTCACTATGCTGAATTAATATTTGACAAAGGAATCATGAACATACAATGGAGTCAAGACAATCTCTTCAATAAATGGTGTTGGGAAAATTGGACAGATACATACTAAAAAATGAAACTAGACCAGCAACTTATACTATACACAAAAATAAACTCAAAATGGGTAAAGGACTTAAACATAAGACAGGATACCATAAAAATACTAGAGGAATCCACAGGTCAAGTAATCTCAGACATATGTTGAAGCAATTTCTTCATTGTTACTACTCCTATGGCAAGGAAACTAAAGAGAAAATAAACAAATGGGACTACATCAAAATAAAAAGTTTTTGTGCAGCAAAAGAAACCATCACCAAAACAAGAACGCCCACTGCATAGGAGAACATACTTGCCAATGCTATCACCAATAATGGTTTAATTTCCAACATTTTCAGGGAACCCATACAACTTAACAAAAGGAAGATAAGCAATCCAATAAAAAAATGAGCAAAGGACCTAAATAGACACTTTTCGAAGGAGGACCAAAAGAAGGCCAAGAGACACATGAAAACATGTTCAAATTATCTGAGAGATGCAAATCAAACCGACAATGTGATACTATCTCACACCTGTCAGAATGGCAATCATCAACAAATCAACAAATGACAAGTGTTGCGAGGATGCAGAGAAAAAGGAACCCTCATGCACTGCTGGTGGGAATGCAGACTGGTGCAGCCACTGTGGAGAACAGTATGAAGTTTCCTCAAAAATCTTAAAATGGAACTCCCATTTGACGCAGTAATACCACTTCTGGGAATATACCCCAAGAAACTAGAGACACCAATCAGAAAGGATATATGCACCCTATATTCATAGCAGCAGAATCCACCATAGCTAATATTTGGAACCAGCCTAAGTGCCCGTCAGCAGATGACTGGATTAGAAAACAATGGTACACCTGCACAATGAAATACTATGCTGCTATAAAAAAAGGAATTATCACCATTTGCAGCAGTATGGATGGAACTGAGAGCATTATGCTAAGTGAAATAAGCCAGTCAACGAAAGAAAAATACTTCATGATCTCACTCATTTATGGATAATAAAGAACATTATAACCTGATGATCAAAAAGATACAGAGGCAGTAAATCATCAAACTTAAATTATAGCAGGAAGTTTGGGTGAGTGGGGGAGATAAGAGATTAACAAAAGGACATGTGTGCATGCATATAAGCATAATCAATGGACACAAGACATTGGGAGGTGAGGGCATGTATCTCAGAGAGATACCCCCACTTAGCATCTCTCACTACACAGACAGACATAAAACACAGGCCCCAAGACCCTCAGAGCTGTGCCAGCAGTGGTTATTGCCAGGACCCAGGTCTCTTGCCTCCCCTCCCAGCATGCTTTCTACTATACCATACAGTTGTATAGCATGTTTGCGTGTAGAGAAATATGGTTTGTAAACTTCTCTATTATTTATTTTATGAATTTTACACTAATTTCAAAAAGAATTTTAAACAGTTTAAAATGTTATAATACCCTAAAATATAGAGAACAAAGATAAAAAGATTGGAAACTATTTATAGGTAGGACCTGGGATGAACCAGTTTCTGTGATGGAGCTTGGGTATATGGAGCATTTGGGTATCCTAGTATCCAAGGCAAGTCAAAGTTTGGGAGTATCTTCATATGTGTATCAAAAAAAGTAAAAACATGCACAAATACAAATATAATAAAATGTTGCTGAAAAGTTGTCAATATCAAAACAAATCCTGTCTTTCATTGGGTATATATCCAGTGTCTGCAGAATTGAGAGAAATCCTATTGATTTTATAAAAATTTTATAATCCTAGGGGACAGAGTGCTGGGGAATCCAACAGGGAAGTCCTTGTTGTACATGGGGAGCTTGTAAGGTGGAAAGAAGTAAAGCCCTTCTTCTATAGGCCACTTCTAGTGGAACAGTCTCCATACCTTCCTCCCCTATTATTGATATTTATTGCAAAACGTTGAAGAGAAAGACAGAAATGTAGGAAACATATGATGATATTTGCTAGATAATCCTATGTATGATGTGCTGGTAAGTGGTGAGAACAGTGATGTTGGGATATAAAGACTTGTATTGATGTGGTAGCTAATGTTGCACTGGATTTCACTTATTTGTGGTCTTGTTTTGTGAGTGTGCTGTTATAAAGACAACAAGACTTTTCCATATATAATTTTTGAGGAAACTCCATACTGTTTTTCATAATGCTGCACCAGTCTACATTCCCACCAGCAGTGTAGTAAGTTTTCCTTTTCTCCACCTCCTGGCCAGCACTTATCACTTGTTGATTTGCTGATGGTAGACATTCTGACAGGTATGAAGTCATACCTCATTGTCATTTTAGTTAGTATTTCTCTGATGATAAGTGACTTTGAGCACTTTTTCATGTCTCTTGGCCATCTGAATGTCTGCTTTGGAAAAGTATCTATTTAGGTCCTTTGCCCATTTTTAATTAGATGTGTGTCTTCCTTTTGTTAAATTGTATAAGTTCCTTATATGTTTTGGATATTACACCTTTATCACTGCAAACATGTTTTACCATACAGTGGGCTCTCTTTTCATTTCGTTGATGGTTTCTTTTTGCTTTGCAGAAGCTTTTTAGTTTGATGTAGTCCATATGTTTAATTTCTCCTTAGTTTCCATTGCCCTAGGTCCTAAGGCCTAGGAGATTTATCTGTAAACATATTGCTATGAGAGACATCTGAGATTTTGCTGCCTATGGTTTCTTCTAGGATTTTTATGACTTCACAACTTACATTTAAATCTGTTTCCATTTTGAGTTTATTCTTGTGTGTGGTGTAAATTGGTAATCTAGTTTCATTTTTTTTGTATATATCTGTCCAATTTTCCCAACACCATTTATTGAAGAGACTATTTTTTATTCCACTGCATGTTTTTGCCTCCTTTGTCAAATACTAATTGAGGTAATGTTTCATGTCGATTTCTGGGGTCTCTGTTCTATTCCACTGGTTTATATGCTTGTTCTTGTATCAGGCTGTTTTGAACACAGTGATTTTATAGTATAACTTGATATTTGGTATTGTGTTCCCACTTCTAGGAATATATCTTAAGAAACCTGAAATACCAATCAGAAAGAATGTGTGCACCACTATGTTCATAGCAGCACAATTTACAATAACTAAGATCTGGAAACAGCCCAAGTGCCCATCAGTAGATGAGTGGACAAAAAAGCTGAGGGACATTTACACCATGGCTTACTCTGCAGCAGTAAAAAAGAATGACCTTTTACCCTTTGAGATAGCATAGAAGTACCTGGACATGTGGAATCCAATGAACAAAATATACTGATGAAAAAAATAGATCCAGAGACATAGACGCATAGAATAGACTGCAGAATCTCAGAGGCAAGGCAGGGGAGGGTGGGTGGGTGGGAAGAGATCAACCAGAGAACTTGGATGCATATATGCATAACCATTACCACAGACAACAGGGTGGTGAAAGCCTGGGTGGTGGGAGTAGGCTAGAAAGGATCAATGGGGAGAAAAAGATGATATATGTATTACTTTCAACAATAAAAATTATATAAATCAATAAATAAAACAATAAGGCTGCACTAGACCTGGTTTGTTCTTTGGTAGCAGTGGTGTCTTTTAAAAAAATTTTATTTGTTTAAATATATTTTTACTATAGGCCATGCACGAAATTCATGCATGGAACAGGGTGGTGTCCCTCAGCCCAGCCTGTACCTTCTCCAATCTGGGACCCCTTGAGGAATGTCTGACCACCCATTTAACCCCGATCCCACTGGGATCGGGTCTAAATGGGCGGTCAGATATTCCTCTCACAATCCAGGACTGCTGGCTTCCAACTGCCCTCCACTGAAGGCCTGGTTCCCCCCAACTGCTCTCCCCTGCAGGCCTTTCCCCTTCAACTACCCTCCCCTGCTAACTTGGTCTCCCACAACTGCCCTCCTCTACCTGCTTGGTCACCCCTAACTGTCCTCCCTGCTTGCTTGATTGCCCACAACTGCCCTCCCCTGCATGCCTGGGTCCTCCCCAACTTCTCTCCCCTACAGGTATGGTCCCCCATAATTACTCTCCCCTGTTAGCCTGGTCACCCCCAACTTCCCACCTCAGCTGGCCTCATCATCCCTAACTTCCCACAACTGCCCTCCCCTGCAGGCCATCTTGTGGTGGCCATCTTGTGTCCACATGGGGGCAACCATCTTTAATCACAGGGGGTGGAAATCTTGTGTCTTGGTGTGATGGTCAATTTGCATATTACTCTTTTATTAGATAGGATTGATTTCAGAGAGGAAGAAAGAGGGAGAGAAAGATAAAAACTACAATGATGAGAAAGAATCATTGATCAGTTGCCTCCTAAATGCCCCTTCCAGGGATTGAGCCCACAACCCAGGCATGTGCCCTTGACTGGAACTGAACCCAGGACCCTTCTGTCCACAAGCTGACACTCCACTCCATCCACTGAGCCAAACCAGCAAGGGCTTCAGCAATAGTAGTGTCTTTTACTGTGAATCCTGGAAATCACTGTCTCTTTTCTGCTTTGTAAAATGGACCATTCTAATAAAAATTGTTGGGCTTGTGGTGTTTAAATTAAGCCCCTTGGTTTAATTCTCCAAGATAATGTTTACCTTTTAACAAGGATATTAGGAGGTTTTAATTCCACAGGGGAAAGTGATAGGAATTTCAGGTTGTTTTCATGTCATGGAAGAAGTAGTTTGTGGGTAAGGGGCTTTCAAACCACATAAAGTAGTTCTGGGCTTCTACTTTACAGAAGCATTCTTGGGGGAGGGGTGCCAATGCTGCATGCTCTTGCATAAGGTGGTCTTTATGACTAAGAGCAGAAAATTTCCTTTCTCTCTAAGTTTGTGTTCTTTGGTGACCATAATTTTAGGTTGATATAATATTTTTGTACCTTCCCCAAGACCTGCAAGGTTTAGATTAAGCCAGAGTGTCATCTCTTTTTACAGGCTGAAGATGAGCTGGAATTGGGAAATAGCACTGAATAATATTATTACCTCCGTTAACACCAGATTGTCAATCTCCAGACCCACTACTCACAGCCACATTAATTCTGGAGAAGATTCGCATATTACTATTATTTGGTGACTCTGTCTGGGCATACACCAAGTCCTACCCAGTGATTCTTGCAGTGTGTCTGAGGTATTCTCCCTTAAGAGGCCCTGGATTTGCAGAAATTATGTTTTCAGCCAGAGAATTTATAATTTGCTACATATGGCCACTTTTTTTTTTCAGCATCTGTCCTTTCTTTTGCATTTTCCCACACACACTCCCACTTACTGTTGGCTGCTCTCCCAGTACCTTCTTACCACTGGGACTTTTATTAATAGGCAGATTTTTGTAGATTCTGTGAGAGGCCCCAATTGCATTATTTGCCTCTTATTTTCTTTAAATTATTACTTTTTACATTATTGTTCCTTAAACATTAACTAGAAGTCAAGGATATAGTCACTGGGCCAGTAAGAGTAATCTATATTTTTTGATTGCTGTAGGATGGGGAGGGAAGAAGGCAACATCAGAGTGGTGAAGACTGCAGTCTGTGGTTTCTACAGAGAGGCAGTGTGGAATGGAGGGCCGAGGTGAGGGGCCCAGTGATAAAGATGAAATAGCATGGTATTTTTTAAATATATTTTTTTACTGTTTAAAGTAGTGGTTGGCAAACTCATTAATCAACAGAGCCAAATATCAACAGTACAACAATTGAAATTTCTTTTGAGAGCCAAATTTTTTAAACTTAGACCTCTTCTAATGCCACTTTTTCAAAATAGACTCACCCAGGCCGTGGTATTTTGTGGAAGAACCAAACTCAAGGGGCCAAAGAGCCACATGTGGCTCGCAAGCCACGGTTTAAATATTACATATATTAATATATATATCTCGGGCCCCCCCCCAACACATTCACCTTCCCCCAGCTTCCCTTATCCCCTGTAGATGCCCTCATCCCACTCTCCCAGTATTTTGTGTCCAATGGTGTGCTTATATGAATGCATACAAGTCCTTTGGTTGATCTATTTTTCCCCTCCCCTACATTCTCCAACCTTCCTGCTGTAATTTGACAGTCTGTTTGGTGCTTTACTGCCTCTGTAGCTATCATTTTATTCGCCAGATTATAATGTTCTCTATTTCCATAAATGAGTGAGGTCATGTGGTATTTTTGTTTCATTGACTGGCTTATTTCACTTAACATAATGCTCTCCAGGTCCATCTATGCTGATGCAAATGGTAAGATTTCCTTCTTTTTTATAGATAGCATGGTATTTTGGAGTTGCACAGACCTTAACTGGATTAACTGGAATGCTTACTCAGTCACTGATTATTATGTGATTTTGGGCAAGTTATCTGACATCTCCAAACTTCCTTCAGATAACTTTATTTCATATGAAAAAAGAAAAACAAAAGGAACTTGCAAGGTTGTTATGATAATCCAATGGGATGATGGATATAAAAGTGCTCAATGGTGCATATAGAGCACTTGATAAATATTATTTCCTTTTTTTTATTATGAAGGCATATGAAAAAAAGCCTAAAACATGAAAATTCCCATGTTCTATAAATAACAGCTCCCATTTTTTCTCCCATAATATTTCATAATACTTTAAACCATATGGATAATTGTTTCAACATTTAATTTTTCCACTGAATTATTTAATTACATTGTGACAGGCACATATTTATTTTGAGTGTGTCAGTGGAACCATTCATTTATTCTAATGGATTTACAACATGGCCAGATATTTTTTCAACATTAACTTTGTGGTGATAGGAAGCTTTGAAGACTGCCATAGATTTATCTTGCTACAATTATATTTTAATAAAAATGAATTCCTGAAAAGTTTAGGTAAGGGTCCCCCTAGAGGAAAAGAGTAAGAGGATTTTCTTTGTAAACTATATTTAAGCTTGATAGTTTATCAGTCCAATTGACTCCCACTTTTGTCTTCAAGTCTCATCAGAGGAAATTTGTTGGGTATTTTATCTGGGGGTAGGATTGGAGGGTAGTGGAAGACAACTAATGAGATAAGATATTTCTTTTTCTAGAGAGAATATGATTCTGCACATCTAGAGAGTAGTGCAGGCATTTGTTTGGTTCCCAGAGGCTTTTGCAGCTCACACTTCTGCAAAGATCCTCTGCCTGCATGTCTTCATTAACTCCAAAGAAATTTCTTTCTGAGTGAGGTAACAACATACACTTCCACAGCCTTCCCTAATTAATACCTTAGGACAGGTTAGCCAGTCCTAACTTGTGAATGAATACTGAATTCCTCATTTAGTACTCTCAGGTCTTAAACATTCAAAATGACAGTACATAAAATACAAGCTTTCATCGCCTTTATTTTTCCATCAGCCCATGGCTTGGGAGTTTAGGTTAATCTTTCAATTATAACCAGGGTTTGATATGAACAATGAAAGCTTCCCAGCAATTCTTTTGCAATTTGTTACTTATTAATTTAAAAATTTAAAAATTTATGTATTGGTGGGGGTTGAGGGGCACTGATGTGTAGGCTTGGTTCTTGAACAATAGTTGCATAAGAGGATTATAGGTGTGTGGATGTGTGTGGTGTATGTGTGAGTGAGTAAGGAATAGCTAAATCTGGCAGGAGTAATAGAGGTTGGCAGATCAGGCTCTCCTGGACAGGGAACACCTACAGAGCTCAAACATGGAGCACCCGTCATCTTGAAAGAGAGAGTGGCCTCTTCTAGGAACTCATCAGCACCACCACCCAGACTGGCCTTGGACACTGCAACCACTCCAACCAAAATCCTGCTGCCCTTCCCACAGACCTGCAGACCCTAGGACTTCCACCTCTAAGTGTGTATGGCTCCTATAGCAGTAAGTGCGACTTCCCCTGCCCTGAATGCTGACTTCTGGACACCATAGTTGCACCTTTCTAGCACACAAGCCTCCTGAGCTCACCACCCCTAAGGCTGCTCTTGGGTGCTGCTAATGAGCCCCCACTGGGCATGCTCATATCCAAACAGGGAATATGGCCCCAGCAGTAGAAATTAAGACTACCCCCTTCCTGGCTGCCTGCACCCAGACACCACAAGTCATGCAGCTTCAGTACAGGGCCCCTCTGAGTGATCTGCCCTGGCAAATGGCCCCCAGGGTGCTTCCGTGAACTGCCACTAGGTACGTGTGAATCCAACCAAGGGTGCAAGGTCCTGGCAGCAAAAACTGAATCTTCCCAATCTACAGCTGTCAACCACTGGACACCACAGCCACACATTTTCAGCACACAGGTCTCCTGAACCCACCACCCTAAAAGGCAGCACTGAGCAATAGTGACTTGATTCTCAGCATGCACACAGCAGGACTCTATTTCTCATCGTATGTGCACAGGACTCTTAATTCTCAGTGCACACACACTAAATGCAGTGACTCAAATTTTCAGTGAATGCATGCATAGAAATCATGATTCTCTGAACAAGGCCGCACAAAGTGAAGAGACTCTGATACATAATTCTGTGGGCATGCACACAGGGACTCTAACTTCTGGTGTGTGGTAGAGGACTCTGATTTTTGGTGCATGCCTGCAGGGACTTTTTTTTTTTCCAGCGTGGTGCATGTAGGATCCCTGATTCTAGGTGGGTACACAAGGCCACACTGAGCACTAGTTACTCTGATTCTCAGCATATGTGACTCCCATTGACCCACAGCAGCCAGAAGTCATGGTGTTGGAGCTCTTCAGTGACACTTGGGTGGTGCCACACTCCCCTGCACATAGCTCAGGCTGCAGCAGCTTGGTGTTTGAACCTTCTGATAGTAGTTAGAATGGGAGTCAATGAAACAATCCTCAGAGAAAAGAAAGATAAGAATCACCAAATTAGGAAATATGTGAAACAGAGGCATGCAACATGACAGAAAAAAAAAATCAGAGTAATGGTCATACAGTTCATAAACCAGAAGAATGAGAAAATCAACAACCTATGCAAAAATCAGGAAGAAATAAAAAGTGATATAGATAAAATCAAATCCTACATAATGTTCTAAAAGTAGACTAGAAGAAGCAGAGAAACAAATTATTGAGGTAGAAGATAAGGTAGAGAAACAAGCCCAATCTGAAAAGCAACAGAAGAAAAAAATTAAAAAGCAGGAGGAAAGCCTAAGGGAGTTTTTGGGCAACATGAAATGAAGTAACATATGTATAATAGGGGTGACAGAAGGACAGTAAGAGCAGCAAGGATTAGAGAATATATTTGAAGAAATAATGACAGAAAATGTCCCTGATATGAGAAAGAAAAAAGTCACACAAGTACAGAGAGTCCCAAGCAAGATGAATTCCAAAAGACCCACACAAATGGCAAATATTAACGACAAAGAGAGAATCTTAAAGATTGCAAGAGAGAAGCAAAGAGTTACCTACAAAGGGTCACCCCTCAGATTATCAAATAATTTCTCAACAGAAACACAACAAGCTAGAAGGAAGTGGAATAAAGTATACAAAGCAAAGGACTGAATCCAAGAATACTCTATCCAGCAAGATTATCAATAAAAAATGAAGGGGAAATCAGGAGATTTGCAAATAAAAAACGCTAAAGGAGTTTTTCACTACCAAACCAACAATGCAAGAAATGCTAAAGGGAATGCAATAAAAAGAAGAAATAAAGAGGAAAGAAGGAACACAGGCATAGAGTACAGAAATGGCTACAAACAAGTACCTATCAATAATAACATTAAATGTAAATGGATTAAATGATCTAATGAAAAGACATAGAGTAACTGAATGGATAAAAATACATGACCCATATGTATGCTGTCTATAAGAGACCCACCTCAGAAAAAGAGACTCACACAGACTGAAAGTGAAGGAAAAGAAAAATATCTCAGGCAAATGGAAATGAAAAAAAAGCTGGGGTAGCAATACTAATATCTGACAAAACAGACCTCAAAGTGAAGACCATAATAAGAGACAAGGAAAGCCACTTTATAATTCTAAAGAGATTGATACAACGAGAGGATATAATTCTGGTAAACATATATGCATCCAATGCAGGAACACCCAAATACATAAAACAAACAAACAAACCACTTCTGGAGATTATTAGGGGAAAGATTGACAGCAATATAATCATAATAGAAGACTTCAATATCCCATTAACATCACTGGATAAATCCTCTAGACAAAAAATTATCAAAGAAACAGCGATCCTAAAAGACTCAATAGATCAGATGAAATTAATTGACTTCTTTAGAACATTCCACCCCAAAACTACAGAATATACATTTTTTCTCAAGTGTACATGGGATATTTTCAAAGACAGACTACATATTGGGACACAGGCAAAGTTTCTCCAAATTCAAAAAGATTTAAATCATATAAGGATCTTCTCAGATCACAATGGCATAAAACTAGAAATCAATTACAATAAAAGCAATAAAAAATTCAAACACTTGGAGGCTGAATAGCATATTATTAAACAATGAGTGGGACACCGTCTTATTGTTGATCCGAGGTAGACATTCTCAGAGCAACCAAACCGCAGCCCATCCTCCGCTCACAGTCTCCCGTGAAAGCTTGAGCAGCTGTGTAGAGTTTCTCCCTTTGTCTCATAACCATGTCCACCAACGAGAATGCTAATTTGCCAGCTGCCCGCCTTAACAGATTCAAGAACAAGGGGAAAGACAGTACAGAAATGAGGCGGCTCTGAATAGAAGTTAATGTGGAGCTGAGGAAAGCTAAGAAAGATGACCAGATGCTAAAGAGGAGAAATGTGAGCTCATTTCCTGATGATGCTACTTCTCCACTGCAGGAAAACCCCAACAACCAGGGCACTGTAAATTCATCTGTTGAGGACATTGTCAAAGGCATAAATAGCAACAATTTGGAAAGTCAGCTCCAAGCTACTCAGGCTGCAAGGAAACTGCTTTCTAGGGAAAAACAGCCACCCATAGACAACATAATCCGGGCTGGTTTGATCCCAAAATTTGTGTTCTTCTTGGGCAGAACTGATTGTAGTCACATCCAGTTTGAATCTGGTTCAGCCCTCACTAACATTGCTTCTGGGACTTCGGAACAGACCAAGGCTATAGTAGATGGAGGCACTATCCCAGCATTCATTTCTCTGTTGGCATCTCCCCATGCTCACATCAGTGAACAAGCTGTATGGGCTCTAGGAAACATTGCAGGTGATGGTTCAGTTTTCCACGACTTGGTTATCAAATATGGTGCAGTTGACCCATTGTTGGCTCTTCTTGCAGTTCCTGATATGTCATCTTTAGCATGTGGTTACTTATGTAATCTGACCTGGACACTTTCAAACCTTTGTGGTAACAAGAATCCTGTTCCTCCGGTAGATGCTGTTGAGCAGATTCTTCCTACTTTAGTTCGTCTCCTGCATCATGATGATCCATAAGTATTAGCAGCTGCTTGGCCATTTCATATCTTACTGATGGTCCAAATAAATGGATTGAAATGGTTGTGAAAACAGAAGTTGTGGCTCAACTTGTGAAGCTCTTATGAGCTACTGAATTGACAATTGTGACTCCTGCACTAAGAGCCATAGGAAATATTGTCCCTGGGACAGATGAACAGACGCAGGTTGTAATAGATGCAGGAGCACTTGCTGTCTTTGCTGACCTGCTAATGAACTCCAAAACTAATATTCAGAAGGAAGCTACATGGACAATGTCAAACATCACAGCTGGCCACCAGGACCAGATACAGCAAGTTGTGAATCATGGATTAGTCCCATACCTCATTGTTGTTCTTTGGAAGGCAGATTTTAAGACACAAAAGGAAGTTGTATGGGCTGTGAACAACTATATAAATGGTGGAACAGTTGAACAAATTGTATACCTCATTCATTGTGGCATAATAGAACCACTGATAAACCTCTTAACTGCGAAAGATACCAAGATTATTCTGGTTATTCTGGATGCCATTTCAAATATCTTTCAGGCTGCTGAGAAACTAGGTGAAACTGAGAAACTAAGTATAATGATTGAAGAATGTGGAGCTTTGGACAAAATTGAAGCTCTAAAAGCCATGAAAATGAATTTGTGTACAAAGCTTCACTAAACTTGATTGAGAAATATTTCTCTGTAATGGAAGAGGAAGATCAAAATGTTGTGCCAGAAACTACCTCTGAAGGTTATATATTCCAAGTTCAGGATGGCACTTCTGGGACCTTTAACTTTCAGACTGTACAACTGAAGCATAAAGTTGTTTATTGTGCACTATGTTTGGTATAAGTATGTCTACTGTTTCTCTACTAAGAACTCTTTTTAAATGTGGTTTGATATTGTAGCACTTTTTACAACAAATCTATACTTGAACAGTTCCAAACTGTACATATTGTATGAAGCATCCATTCTCAGTGAGATTCTTATGTCTATGTGGAATTTCATATCTTGCAGTCTCCTGTAAATAAAGATTAAATTCCACTATTAAAAAAAATGAGTGGGTTACCAAAGAGATCAAAGAAGAATTAAAGAACATCCTGGAAACAAATTACAATGAAAACACAATCCAAAATCTATGGGACATAGTGAAAGCAGTCTTGAGAGGCAAGTTTATCGCTTTACAGGCTTACCTCAAAAAACAAGAAAAAATTGTAATAAACCATCTAACTCTGCAACTTGAAGAATTAGAAAGAGGGCAACAAGGAAATCCCAGGATGAGCAGACAGAAGGAAATAATAAAGATCAGAGTGGAGATGAATGACATAGAGACCAAAAACAAAAACAAAACAAACAAACAAAATTACCACCACCATCACCACCACCACCACCACCAACAACAAAAAAACAATACAAAAGATCAATGAAAGTAAGTTTTATTTCTTTAAAAGGATAAACAAAATTGATGAACCTCTAGCCAGGCTCTCCAAGAAACAAAGGGAGAGGCCCCAAATAAACAAAATCAGAAATGAAAGAGGCAAAATAACAACTGACCCTACAGAAATATGAAAGATCATAAAAAAGGACTATGAGCAACTTTTTCTAAAAATTGGTCAACTTAGAAGAAATGGACATATTCCTAGAAAAATATAACTTTCCAAAACTCAACCAGAAGAAATAAAAAACATGAATAGGCTGATATCCTATGGAGAAAATTTAAACAGTAATAAAAAAACTTTCAATAAACAAAAGCCCTGGGCCATATGACTTTACAGGAGAGTTTTATCAAACATTTAAAGAAGAAATAAAGCCTATCTTTCTTAGACTATTCCAAAAAATTCAAGAGGAAGGAACACTTTCAAGCTCTTTCTACAAAGCCAGCATTACCTTAATCCCAAAACCAGATAAAGACAATACAAAGAGAGAGAATTACAGGCCAACACCCTCATGAACATAGATGCCAAAATTATCAATAAAATTCTAGCAAATCAGATTCAACAATACATTAGAAATATCATATACCTTGATTAAGTGGGATTTATTCCAGGGATGCAAGGATGGTACAATAATATTTGCAAATCAATAAAAGTGATACATCACGTAAAGAAACAGAGAGATAAAAGCCACATAGCCATATCAATGGACACTGAAAAAGCATTTGACAAAAAACAACACCCTTTCTTGATAAAAACTCTCAGCAAGGTGGGAATAGAAGAATCATACCTCAACATAATAAAAGCTATATATGACAATCCTACAGCCAACATCATACTCAATGGGCAAAAACTACAACCATTTCCCCTAAGAACAGGAACAAGATAGGGATGCCCACTCTCACCGCTCCTCTTTGACATAGTACTGGAAGTACTAGCCATGGTGATCAGACAAGAAGAAGAAATAAAAGGCATTGAAATAGAGAAAGAAGAAGTAAAACTGTCCTTATCTCAGATGACATGATATTATACGTAGAAAACCCCAAAGACTTCATAAAAATACTACTAGATTTAATAAATGAATTTGGCAATGTAGCAGGATACAAAATTAACACCCAGAAATCTAAGGCTTTTCTATACACCAATAATGAATTCACAGAAATAGAAATTTAAAAAGCAATCCTACTTACCATTGCAACAACAACAAAAAAATGAAGATACCTAAGAATAAACTTAACCAAGGGGACTATGAACCTGTACTCAGAAAATTTCAGGACATTAAAAAGGAGGTAGAGGAAGACATGAACACATGGGAAAATGTACCATGCTCATGGATTGGTAGAATGAACATCATTAAAATGTCCATACTACCCAAAGCAATCTACAAATTCAATACAATCCCTATTAAAATACCAAAAGGCATACTTCAAAGACCAAGAACAAATTCTCCAAAAATTCATCTGGAATAATTAAAAAAAACCAAAACCCTAAATAGCTGCAGCAATCTTGAGAGAGAAGAACAATGTTGGAGAGATCACAAAAGCAGATATCAAGCTATACTATAAGGTCACTGTTCTCAAAACTACCTGGTACTTGTACAAGACTAGACGTATAGACCAGTGAAATAAAACTGAGAACCCAGAAATCAACCCAAGCCATTATGCCCAATTAATATTTGACAACGGAGGCAAAAGCATACAATGGAGTCAAGACAGTGTCTTCAATAAATGGTATTGGGAAAACGAGATAGATACATGCAAAAAAATGAAGCTAGACCACCAACTTATATCATACACAAAAATAAACTCAAAATGGATGAAGGACTTAAACATAAGATGTGAAACCATAAAAATCTTAGAAGAAACCATAAACACCAAAATAGCAGACATTTGTCATTGCAATATCTTTTTTTTTTTTTATTAATTTTTTATACATGTCTCCCCATGCCCCCCCTCCCTCCCAGGCATACCCCAACCCCCCCAGTGTCTGTGTTCATTGGTTATGCTTATATGCATGCATAAAAGTCCCTTGATTGATCTCCCATCTACCCCACCTAACTTTAATCTTCCTGCTATAATTTCAGTCTGTTTGAGGCTTTACTGCCTCTGTATCTATCCTTTTGTACATCAGTTTATAATGTTCTTTATTGTCCACCAATGAGTGAGATCATGTGATGTTTCTCCCTCATTGACTGGCTTATTTCACTAAGCATAAGGCTCT
>PVJN01041118.1:0-18916 GCA_004026805.1 Lasiurus borealis
ATGCGGTAAAATCGGCCTGTTTTGCCCCAGAGAGAAGCGGCTGTTCTCGCTGAAGGGAAAGGCCAACAAGGAGAAACGGATGAAAATCTACAAGTTCCTCCTGGAGCACTTCACGGACGAGCAGCGGTTCCACATCACGTCCAAAATCTGCCTGGACATTCTGGGTAGGCGTGCTGGGCTGGGGCCACATGTCTGTTTAAACGTGGAACGCTGTGTGGCGAGGGGCCCAGCAGGTCTGGGGTCCTGGCCCTCCGGGAAGATGCCTTTTGCCCGGGCCACCACCTGTGCCCACACCCCTGGCAGCCTGCGTGCTCTCTGGCTCCGCATCACGCAGGCGCCCAGGCCGCGGTCTCAGGAGCCGGTCCCTGTGCTCTCTCCCAGCGTGCTTCGCGGACGGCGTCCTGCCCCTGGACGCGGAAGCCAGCGAGCTGCTCTCGGACGCCTTCGAGGTCCTCAGCTCCAAGGAGATCAAGCTCTTGGCGATGCGATCGAAGCCAGACAAGGACCTGCTCATGGAAGAGGACGACGTGGCCCTGGCCAACGTGGTCATGCAGGAAGCGCAGAAGAAGCTCATCTCACAGGTGAGGGGCTGGGGGGGCCCCGCACCCCTCCATGTGGGTGGTCTGGCCAGTCCTCCTCCCCCTCCGACATTCTGAGCAGGGGCCTTGATGCTCCCAGATGGTGATCATGCGCCCACATCTCTCGTGAGTGGGACCCATTCCACTTGCTGCCTGGATGTGCCACCGGCATCTTAGACTTCCTGTCCCAACCCAGCTGTCCTCCCTCTTCCTCCTCCCCATCCCTCTTTTCCCGCGGTCTCCTGTTGTAGAGAAGGGTCCGGCGTTGCCCCGGCCCCAGTCTGCATGCCAGGCACCGTTTCCTTTTGCCAGTGGGGCTGGAGTCACGTTAGGGGTGTAATCACCAGGCCGCAGGCTCCGATTCCTTGCCTGGATCACTACTCCCCGTTTCTCACCTGAACCCCAAAGACTCCTGAGCCCACAGAAATAGACTGACCACACTCCTCATGTCGTTTTAGCTCCCAGATCTGCCTCTCTCACGTTGCTCCTGGCTCTGCGTTTACATGAGCCTCTGCCTTCCTGATCATGCACAGTAAAGAATACGAAGGCTGGGTCAAGTCCACGTCACGGACTACACAAATGCATAACACTTTCCTAAATGCACCCAAAGTCACACACACAGAGAGAGGGCGATTCGGGGCTGACTGCCTTCATGGCCAGCCATGCCGGACCGTTGTCCTTTCCCCGACACGAATAACCTGTGTCTTGGAGCCGCCACCACACCCTCCGTCCCTTCCGAGGGGAGATGCTGAACGGAGCACTGAATATGGAGCCGGGTCTGCGGTGGGTTCGTGTGCAGGTCGGGAGCTTTTTGTCAGGTACAGTGGTACCTCGAGGTACGAGTGCCCTAACGTACGAGATTTTTGAGATACGAGCCGTCGAGTGAGCGATTTTTGCTTTGAAATACGAGCAACATTTGAGATGGGAGTCATCGCGCGGATCGGCCGGCTGCACAGGACCCACCAGTTTACCGGGACTCGAGCGTCTCATAGTTTCCCACGCCTCAAGGTTACGGGACAAATTAAACTTGTATCTCGAGGTACCACTGTATTTCTAGTTCCGTTTTCCGGTTTAGAAAACAAGAACACGTTTGTTTGTGCCCTCCTCTGCCAGCCCTCCTGGGTTTGAGGCGATGCTCGCAAAGCCTCCGGCACGGTCCCTGGGACCGCAATAAAGCCTCAGAGGCAGGCCCCGCCGTCCGCGGAGCTACCGGGCGAAGACCGTGGTCCAGGAGCAGCCGGCCTGCGGCGCTGCCTGCATCGCTGAGACGCCCGCCTCTGTGTCCCTGCAGGTGCAAAAGCGGAACTTCATCGAGAACATCATCCCCATCATCATCTCCCTGAAGACCGTGCTGGAGAAGAACAAGGTGCCCGCCCTGCGGGAGCTCATGAACTACCTCCGGGTAAGGCGCCCGCTGCTCGGGGGGGGTCTCCCCTTCCCCCCACCCCTGCTCATGGCTCGGGCAGCGGGGCTGCTGGGGCTGCTGGCCAAATGGCTGGGACTGCACGTGCCCTAAGCCAGTGTCACGCGGTTTAGAACGAGAGCGGCCAGGCAGGCCTTTGGCGGTGGGGGGAGTTGGCCCATAGGTTCCGTGAAGCGGAGCAGTGAGACCTTCCAGTTTCTATATTTCTTTTGCCCTGTATAAGCCTCAGAAAAGAAAGAGAGCTGAAACCGGTTTGGCTCAGTGGATAGATAGAGTGTCGGCCTGCGGACTGAAAGGTCCCGGGTTCGATTCTGGTCAAGGGCATGTACCTTGGTTGAGCTTGGGCCCTTGGCCAGGAGCAAAGTCGTCACGTAGTTCCTTCTGGTGAGGGGGCGAGTGGGAGCGGGTCACCGTGCTTCCCCGGGGAGGCCTCCCCTTACTCCCGTCCGATGGACGATCACGTAGCTGCCCAGGACCTGCAGCCGCTGGGGAATACGGGTCAGCGGCCAGGCTGCCCTCGCCGGCCACGGGAAGCCTGTCTTCTGTCCACGCAGCCACTGTGTGAACGCTCGCAGGGCAGACGGAGCTGACGCCTCAGGCCTGTCTGCGGAAATCTTAGCTCTGTCTGTGCTATTTTATGCCTCAAAAAACGCTGAGCTTTTTCTTCCAAAAAAGAAGCTACAGCAAAAATCACGTTGAATATACTTTTTCAAGTAGCTATTTATCCTAAGGAGGTTAAGGTGGAAAAGATAGGCTCATTGTCTGGAAAAAAATGAGATTCCAGTTTCTATATTTCTATTGCCGTGTATTAAGCCTCAGAAAAGAAAGAAAGCCAAAACTGGATAGGGTATCAGCCTGCAGACTGAAGGGTCCCAGGTTCAATTCCGGTCAAGGGAATGTACCTTGGTTGTGGGCACATCCCCAGTGGGGGGTGTGCAGGAGGCAGCTGATCCATGTTTCTCTCTCATCGATGTTTCTTACTCTCTATCCTTCTCCCTTCCTCTCTAAAAAAAAAAAAAAAATCAATAAAATAGATATTTAAAAAAGAAAAGAAAGAGAGAGAGCTCAGAGCCTAAGTAGACAGAGCGAGCCTCCCTCCCGTTGCTACGTTCCATCTTGTCCTCCCTCTGACCCCGTTAGGCGAGCTGGTTTCCTTCTCCCTACAAAGGGGCTTTGTCCCGGGCACCCCCTTTAAGACCTGAGCCATAGGTTTCCTGTCACACCCTCAGAAGAGGACACAGGTGGGACGGCGAGCCACGGCCGCTTCCTCTGAGGAAGCTGGAGTGGACAGAGAGCCCCTTCAGACCGGAGGCCCCGGCTCCGGAGGCCTGAGTGGGGACAGCGCCACGTCTCCCCTCCCCACTTCCCCTCTGCGTGAACTCGCAAGGGGCCTGCCTCAGACACGACACAAGATCCGTGGAACTGGCGGTGACCCAGAGCCAAGCCAGATCACCCCCACACGCTCTCCATGCCAGCCTCCAGGGGCAGAAAGGGGAGCCCCGTTAAAGCTCTGCTTTAGGCTGAGCCCCTGGGGGTCCATGTCCTTTCTGCCATCGGAACCTGGGACGTTACCTGGTAACCGGCAGAGGGACACTCGGCTCCTAGGAGACTGAGCGCTGATGCTCCTCGCGGCAGGCTCCCTGCTGCTGTCCAGCGCAGGGGCTCTTTCCCGGGAAACACGCTGAGTTAGTAGCTTGTTGGTTGCTGGGATAGGACAGTCCTCTCTCAGCAAACCGTCTTCCTCTTCCTGTTCCTCAAGTCGGGCCGGAGAGCGCACGTCCTCATTGGAGGGAGCGCTGAGGTTCTCTGCGTCCGTTGCAGGAGGTGATGCAGGACTACCGGGACGAGATCAACGACTTCTTTGCCGTGGACAAGCAGCTGGCGGCAGAGCTCGAGTACGACATGAAGAAGTACCAGGAGCAGCTGGCGCAGGAGCAGGAGCTGGCGAGACAAGCCGAGGCGCACCGGGCGGAGGGCGCCGACGGGGCCCCGGCCGGGCAGGTGGGTGAGCCGCACGGAGGCGGGCCCCCCGCCCTCTGCCCTCCCGGGCGTGTAGCAGGGGCAGGTCTCAGCCCAGCTTCTGGCCTGCATGTGGCCTGCGTGTGGCCCGCTGCGCGTGGTTCGTGGCAGGCAGGGAGCTGGGCCACTCCAACCGGCCTAGCAAGTCCTTACAGTAACAGTTTGGGGAAATAGTGTGAGTGCCCAGCAAGCGGGCTGGCTGCAGGCTGTCCCACCGGTGATCGGGGTGACGCCTAGAGACCTAGGTCTCCTGAGGCTGCGTGACTGCTTGCCGCCCTCCCAGCAGCGCCTCTGAAAACCTTCTGCAACTCGGGGTGTTTCTGGGGAGCCTCTGCTCACCTCCCGACACCGTGTGCTGCCTGCCTGAGAGTCCAGCGGCTCTGTTGCCTTAAAAATGATGAGCACAGCCCTGGCCAGTTTGGCTCAGTGGATAGAGCGTCGGCCTGTGGACTGAAAGGCCCCAGGTTCCATTCCGATAGAGGGCATGTACCTTGGTTGCGGGCACATCCCCAGCAGGAGGTGTGCAGGAGGCAGATGATCGATGTTCCTCTCTCATCGATGTTTTTAACTCTCTATCCCTCTCCCTTACTCTCTGTGAAAAATCAATAAAAAATATGTATTTTTTAAAAATGAGGAGGACACACCGATGTTCTCCTTTTCTCTGTCACACCACCGCCCGGGCGCGGCGGTCCGCTAGCAGTGCTGTTCCGCTTACCCCGGGCTGGCGCTTTAAAACAGATGCCTTCTGGAGGGCTCGGAACATGTAAGGTTTCTTTCTTCTTCTCTGACAGGTTGCTCCAAGTTTAGAAACAATACCAGCTTCTGACGGCCAAGAAAATGCCACTCCGCCCCGCGGTGCCGGCCAGCCCTCCAGGCCCGGGTCCAGCGCTGGCCAGGCACCGCCTGGGCCTCCGTCAGCTGACGCGGGCCAGTCCAAGAGGCCCGTGCCCAAGGCCAGGTACGAGCCGGCGCCCGGCAGCCTCTCCCACCAGGCGTGTGCAGGCCGCGTGGGGCCGTTGTGTTTGCTGATACAGGGGTACCTTGAGATACGAGTGCCCTAACATACGAGATTTTTGAGATACGAGCCGTTGAGCGAGTGATTTTTGCTTTGAAATACGAGCAACATTTGAGATAGGAGTCATCGCGCGGATCAGCTGCACACGACCCACCAGTTTACCGCGACTCGAGCGTCTCATAGTTTCCCACGCCTCAAGGTTACAGAACGAATTAAACTCGTATCTCGAGGTACCACTGTACTTACTCTGTGCTCCCCCATTCTCCCACGACCCCATTCGGAGGAGAAATGGGTGTGAAATAAAAGGTGCTGCCTGCAGAGTGCTCAGCCTTGCTTCCGCCCAGCATGCGTGCTCTCCTCCGCAGGTCCTTGTCTCTCAGCACCATTGCCATCCTCAACTCCGTCAAGAAAGCCGTGGAGTCCAACAGCCGGCGCGGGAATCGGAGCATCGGGGTGTTGCCGTTCACTTTGAACTCGGAAAGCCTGGACAGGGCGCGCACTCGCCGTGGTGAGTCCCGTCTCACTCAGTGAGTCACAGACTGAACCACAGGACAGGACTCCTCTCGTTCCTCTTAAGATACTTTTTTCTTTTTTTAATTTTTTAAATATATTTTATTGATTTTTTTTAACAGAGAGGAAGAGAGAGGGATAGAGAGTTAGAAACATGGTTGTGAGAGAGACATCGATCAGTTGCCTCCTGCACGACCCCCACTGGAGTTGTGCCTGCAACCAAAGCACATGCCCTTGACCGGAATGGAACCTGGGACCTTTCAGTCCGCAGGCCGACGCTCTATCCACTGAGCCATACCGGTTTCAGCAAGATATTTTCTGTTTTACTTTTTTTAAAACGAAACACTTGGGGGGCTTAGAAGTATACGTCACAAAACTGTGCGTATTTGTGACAAAAGGTTTGGAAAAGATTGTGAAAAGGAAAGTCACCCAGAGGAGCGAGGTGTTTATTCTTGCAGCCTTTCTCTTCTCTGCCCACGGGTGCTCGGCTTTATGTATAAAATCACGGTCTCGGTGCGCATTCTGTTCCTCCATCTTTCAGGACTTTTCTCCCAGTCACCGGGCAGCGCCGTGTCATGGGGAAGCACATAACCTATTGATCACTGTCCCATTTCTGGACACGGAAGTGCTTTTCAGTGTTGGGAATAAGATCATAGTAAACCTCCTTGCAGACAGCCTGGGGCATGACAGCTCTCAGCGGCCCTGACTATTTAAAGCTCCAGATGGCGTCACACCATCACGTCCTTCCCTCCACATTTACACTCTTGCCATTTGCCTACCGGAAACACCGGTTTTCTAATTTTCCACTTTTCTAGACTAAGATGGCTGTGGTTCTCATTCGCATCTCTTTGATCCCAGTGGCAATGGAGTTGTCCCTCCTGTTGTCTTTTTGTACCTTTCTGAAGTGCCTCTTGATCGGGACCCTCTATCTGGGGCATCAGCCTTAGCACGTTTCTTACCGAGGCCGTTTCTCATTCCGTTGCTTTGCTCTGAGGGGCGGGGGGGGGTGTGGCTTCGGGGGTTTGAACAGAGCGGACTTTCTCTTTGCGCCCTAGCATCCTCGTACAGCCTGGAGCAGGAGTCCAGTGGAGCCATCGACCCCGTGGCCAGACGCGCCATCAGCACCCCCGATAGTAAGTACGAGGGGGGCGGCCCGGCAGACCTCCCTGTGCGAGGCCCTCTCCCTGGCCAGCAGCCCTGTAGTGCGTGTGTCGGACGGAACGTTCTGGAATAATGAGCACAGGTAGTCTTCATTCCCAACAGCCGGGCTGAGCCCCAGCTGCACTCGCAGGGCTTGTCCAGGGGCCGTGACGTGTGAACGCGATTCCACTGCCCACCACCGGGGGGCGTCCTCCTCTCGCAGCTTCTCGGGGTCCCTGCCAGCTGGGCGAGAGCCTGCGTGCCCACTCCCGCGGGTGTTTTTTTAATGTCCTGCTCTTTCCTTTATTTCGAAGGCAAAACGAGTTCGAAGTGCAGTGTTTTATAGCTTCTTCTTGCCTCAAAGCCCATAAGAACCGTAATTCTGTGTCAAGAAATCCTCTTGACAAAATCGATAGTGTAGTTTGCAGGTGCCTTCGCATGCCCCCGCCGGGTCTCCCGCCACCTGCACTCCAGCCCTGGGCGGTCCCCTCCAAGTCCCGGGCAAGCCCCGCTCTGCCTGACACAGGGCTCGCCCGTGCCATGTCCTCACCCTCCCTGGTCACCGCCTCACACTCGGCGAGGGAAACGGCTAATAGATTATAGTAGCTGCTAACACATCTGTACACAAGTACCGTGTTGAGGACTTAACATAAATGACCGCACTTAATCCTGACCTCTGTATCCTGTCTTAGAGGTAACAACACTTGGGGCTCCTAGAGCAGTGCCCACAGCTAGGAAGACACCTCCAGAATTCAGACCCAGGTTCTGATTCAGTCTCTGATCCCATTCTCCTCGCCTGCCCCCCGAGGGTGGAGCGGAAGGGGAGGCCGGTAATAGGTCAGGGGTGAGAGGAGGGAGGAGAGCCTGTGAACTAGGAAGGTAGGAGGGATGGGACTCTGATTAGACGTGGAGAAGGAGTGAGGGTGCCTGGCCCTGCCGGTGAGGACAGAGTTGACGGATGAGCACATGCAAGCAGCTGAGGAGCGGAGGGAGGGAGTGGGGGAAGCAACTTGGGGAGTTCTGGGGGGTGCAGGACTGGGGAGGCAGGCCCGATATGGAGCGGGGGTTCCTGGCGTATGGACATTGGGTGCTCAGGCACCCGCACAGCAGCCTGCGGAAGAGCGTGGTCGGGGGAAGGGAGGCGGACCACGGACGGGAGGGAGGAAGTGGGAGCCTCCACACCGCCGGGTCCTGCAGAAAGGTCAAGTCCACCGGCCTGCGGGCCGCGGGGCCTCACCGTGGCCGTTACTGACCGTGCCCAGCGCCTTCGTCTGTAACCCTGTCGCTTTCCCTCCACCCAGAGACCATCGGGGACGTCACGTTTGAGGCGGGAGTCAGCTACATCGGCACACCTCCCCGGACCCCTTTCCCCGTCAGAGGCAAGTCCCTCTCCCACCCCCCCACCCCCATCTGCTGCCTTAGCCATCTGGAGTCCTGGGCAGTCTAACCGTGTGTGTCTGACTCCCTTTCAGAGAAAACTGAAGCCCAGAACCAAGGAAATACTTTATGTCTCTCGTCGCCTGATAAGCCGTAAGTTGCGCATGAGCCCTTGCAGAGTCGTTCTGTCCCAGTTTTCTCTCTCAGCCCCAGAGTGAGTGTCTCTCTCCTCCTCAGGCCCCCGCAGCCTCCGCAGTGGAACGTGAAGTCTCCAGCGAGAGAGAAAGACAACCCCCTCCCCAGCAAGAGGTCCCTCCGGAAGGCGCCCCTGAAAGCGGCCAACTAGAAGCGGGGCTGGGGAGACGTTTCTGCTGGGGACAGGCCCCGTGTCGCCGCCCGGAGCGAGCGCCTTGGTTACGTGCCCCGGCACTCGGGCTGTGACTCCAGCCGGTTCCGTCCCTCCAGGAGGATGTGGTAGAAATTGTAAAGTGACAGAGAAATGCCTTAGCCGTGTACCGTTTTACCTTTCCTCCACTTGGCAGCATCCAGCCCGTCCCGATGGTCCCTAAGGAACACCGCGGGACACGCTGGCTTTCTCGTGTACAGATCCAGCCTGCTAGCCGATAGGAATCCTTTCTAGTGGGTCGTTCCCTGTGGGTATGACAAGATGCTGGTTGTAATATATTTTCTATTCTTATTTATGAACTGCCTATTTTAAAAAGTGTACAGCTTTCTAAAACAACAATAAAGCATACATACAGTCTTACAGGATTCTACTGCAATAGATTTTTTTTTTTGTTTTAGAACGGGGTTTTTATCGGTAGTCATTTCAATTTACGTAAAATATTTAAGAATCTTTCCAGTTAAAATAATGACTGACTGTCCTTAAATTTCAGTGCCTATGTCCCCAGACAGACGTGCCTGCCTCCTTACCACAGGTGTCCCTCTAAGTGTACGGACCTAGTCCTGCTGATGAAAGCCTATAGCCCCTCCCCCAAGCGGCACCGACGGTCTGTCCTGCGAGGTGGCTCGGTCTCTCCTGTGGGCCCGCCAGGTAGCCTGGACACACGCACGTCTGTTTCCACCAGGAACGACCCGAGGCCCCGATGCTCATTTTGATTCCCAGACCACAGGTGCGCCGGGCACTGTGACAGTGTTTTAACACATTGCGGGCAGACCACAAGAATTCTCGTGTTTTCTGTTCTAAGGCTTGTGGCCAATCACGAGAATTCTTTAAAAAGGTATTAGCTTGTCAGAACACAGAACTTCAAAGTGCAATGGCTATTTAATTTAAAGCATGCCTTTAAGGTTTATGTAAAACGTTTTTTTTGTACTCGTTCAATAGAAACTTATCTGGGCAGTGGGTAAAGCTAGCGATAAAACGATTGGTCCGCAATGTGTTAATGTCAGGATTTTGAGGGGCAGACTATCCTTGTGACCTGCCCACAGCTCTCCCGATGTGAACTGTGACACACGGGAGTCACAGCTGCCCCTGAGTGAACCCCTCTGTGCAGCCTGTGGACGTGTGGTGGCGGGCTGTGTGCGCACCTGGAGATGCTGGGGAGACGGGCAAACCCAACACGAGAGGAAATAAGAAAGAACGAGGCAAAGTGGATTTTTTTTAAAGCTTTTATAAATGAGGTTTAACACATACCGATTTAGGGGGTGTTAGTACAAGTCTGCACACCTGCGCACAGCCACGCCGCAGGCCCCGGCCGCGGACAAGCCTCGTGCCTCCGTCACATTCACATTGAAAAACATGTTTATCTGTCTACACTTTTAGTCCCAGATCCACGCTTCACTTCTCTCTCCTGTCAGACCCCGTTCACGTGGCACCAGGGTAGGTTTCAGGCATAAGACGAGAGGCAATAAGGCTGCCTTAGCGCTGCGACGACCAAGATCAAGGCCAGAGTACTGATCCCCAAGAAGGAGAGAAACGGGGCCGCTATCCCTTCCTGCCAAGAAGAGCTGAAGGTGCATTCTCATCCTCATCCTATGCATTCAGTACAGACGCAGGAGAGCGGTACCAGTGAGCGGGCACGAAGAGCTGCCGGCTGCTCCTGCCACCTAGCCCGTGGCAGAGTATTTCACATCAAAAGTCAACAGTCTCCAATTAAAAGCCCTCGAAGTATAAACAGTTAAAAGATGGTTGAAGCGTCACCCCAAGATGACTATGTCCTACGTGACAACTACCCCCAGGAGCCAGGGCTTCCCTCCGAGGGGCTCTTCGCCTCGAACCACTCCACGAGCGAACGGCAGCGAACCCCCAAGACCGGCTCCCGCAGCAAGAAGACGTGGGCAGGGCAGGGCCGGGTGGAGGACACTGGAAGCTCAGAACCAGAGCGCGGCCTTGGATTCAGGCCGGCACTTTGCTCACCATCCGCGCTGCCCTGGCTCCACTGCCAGGCGAACACAGCCCGCGGTCCTGGCAGAGAGGGCAGGTGGCGCTCGTCTTCTTTAAAAGGAAAGCTGGCAGACTGGACTCGGAACTGCCCTCGGCCTGCACAGTGTTACGAACCACACAAATAAGTTAAAGACACTTAAAAACCAAACAGCAGTAGCTTCTGGTTCGTGAGCCATCCGCAACCAGCAAGGGCTGTGGCTCCGAGACCACGCGAGGAGGGCCACCTTCCTGGACGGTCGCCTCCCCTGTCCCGGGTTGGGTTGGGCCAAGGGCCGGCGTGTGAACAACAGACTGAAGCTGGTCAGCACCCAGCCAGGGTGGCATCGGCGGTGGCGTGGACGTGCTGGCGGCCTCCGGAGTTAGCAGCCCACACCCACTCGGGGGCATATGACGACCCCGGGAGCTGACCGATGGGGTCTGCACGGGACCAACAGCTTCGGGGTGGTCTCCGGCCACAGCTGGTGGGGGGGATCTAAAGGGGAGGCAGTTCATGGCCGATCCAAGAGTTGTCCTTGGAGAGATGACAACTCTGACGTCACTCAGCTGGAATTTTAAAGGCTCCTTAAGCAACGTGGTCTGACGTATCGAGGGCATAACTTCTCGAAAAAAAACGCTCAAGCACTCGTGGAAGGAATGGCTCCGCAAGTCACCGTGAGGACGCCGTGGGTTAAGATGCTCTGACTGCTTACGTTTTCCGTTGGACACACGAGCAGCTCGGAACTCCTACCGCAAGCTGAACTTTTTCTTTAAAAAAATAGGTTATTCAACATCGTATGACAACGTATGTACAGTTTAAATAGAAATTTTCTTTTCAATAACCAAAAATACATGTTTAGCAAAAATTTAGAATGTAAAACTCTATAAAACAAACACCCATAAAAAAAGCAGGACGTTTTAGTACCATGTCACGCGTGGGCTGAGCGGGAGGTGCCTGTGGACACCCACGGACGACGAGCAAGGGGGGAAGGAGGCCCCTCCCCGCGAGCAGTTCGCCTTTCTGATTTTGGTTGGTTGTGTAAGCGCTGATCCAAGAGGATTCCCAAGATGGACAGGACAACACGGAGGCGCCTTGCAGAAGGGCCGGTGCAGACTGTCGGGGCCACCGAGGCGGATGCACTGATTCAAAGTGCAGCTGCAGGACATCCTGCGGGGATCCCCGCCGCCACACCCCGCTCCCTCGTCCCTCCTCGCAGGGCGCTCGCCCCGGCTGACCAACGAACAGCAAGCGGCAAAGGAACCGGCTTCCCGGGCCGGGGACCGGCAGTCTGAGCTGGGAGCCAGCCCGGTGAGCTCGCTCCGTTCTTTTCCTGTGATGCCAGAGCCCATCTTGAGAAAAATTCTTTTATTCATGCGGCTGGTTAAAAAGTGGGAAAGGAGTAGCGGTCAACTTTGGCCAAAACGAAAAGCTTTCGCACGCGTGTCTAGCTCTGTCGGGTGCGCTGCCCCCCGGTGCCCGAGAGGAGTTCCTGGTGGAGGTATTGCGTGTGCTCTCAGCCGCCCGTCCGCTTTCAGATCACAAACGACGACTTGTGTCTGAAGTCGCCCTGCAAGGCCAGCACGGGGTTAGAAGACGGCCACCCTCCCACATGCTCAATACAAACCGAGGGGCCGGTGGGCAGAGGGGAAGGGGAAGAGGAAGGGGAAGGGGAAGGGGAAGAGGAAGAGGAAGGGGAAGGGTGGGTGTGTCCAATCGCCATTTCCCTGGAGGAGAAACAGGCAGATCAGCCAGAGCATCCTAACAAGGAATAAGACCCGTAGCTATAAAGGCCGTTAGCGGGCACGTGTGCTGTGCAGGGCTCAGCGTCTGGAATGTAACTTGGGGGTCTTTTTTCTGTGGGACCCACTTGGCTCCCCGGGAGGGATGTCCCTTTTTCCCTGCTGGGGAGCCCTCGAGTCCTGGGTGTTTCCCCAGTGACCTGTCGCCTCGCTCCGTACCTCCTCGTCTGTCCTGATGTAGTTAACTCCGTCCGGCCTCCCGGGACTCTTGAAACTGCAACAGAAGAGGGCAGGTGAGTGATGGCCGGGGATCGCGTTAACGCCCGCGTGTGCCCGATGCCTCCCCCAAGCGGCGGGCTCACCTCTCCTCGTCCTGCTTGTGGATGAAGTAGCCGCGCCGGTACGCGCAGCAAATGCCCACCGTGATGAGGGCCAGCACGGCCAGGACCACCAGGACGCCTCCGATGATCCCGCCCACGTTCAGGTCGTCTGGACGGAAGGGAGGGAGAGGAGAGGGTCCACACTACCGGGTCTCACCGAGCACCTCACCCCGCTGTGCCGCCTCCTGCGCCAGGCCGCCCCCAGCCAGAGGGACGGATGCGGACACACAGACTCTCCCAGAGCACTCGGGGCACGTGCCCGTACTCGAGTGGAAGGCTGGAAAGAGGCCTGGCGTGTACAGAGCCTGAACGCTCCTCTGGCTAAATCCTGAGTGTTACCACTCAGGGAGATGGACACACTGTACACAGAACGAGGAGCCTGGCTCCGGAAGAAAACCCCTCATTCTCAGGGCTCCTGTGCAGGGAATTATCGGGGAAGAGAGCTAGTTTCAGGCAGCAGGAAGTCCAGATGAGAGGACGGGCACTCTCTGGATGCCCGGCCTGGTATCCACGAGCCCCCTTGTTGCTGGACGGTGCGCAGAGGGGCTCAGTCGCGTTCCGTGGGCGGCCACTGAGGCCTCTCCACTGTGTGTGTCTGCACCAAGGAAAGTGCAGGGGCTGCTGCCACAAATCCCCCTCCCCCAGGCAGTGGCTCTCAATGTGGTTTACACCTAACAGAGATTTCGATGGTAAAACCTCAGGTCCCAAGCCCGATCCCTAGAGATTGGCCAGGTCTGGAGCACAGCCCAGGATCATCCTCCCTGACTGGGCTTCCCAAACCTGACAGGCGAGGAGCGCCCCGAAAAGCTCTCTCAGTGACCTTCCCGACCTCCCAGAGATGGTCCTTGTGCGCGGTGGGGCCTGGATTCTGAATGAGAGCCCGTGGTCCCCGATGTCTGGAAAACTGCTCTAGGTGCGGGCTCATCTCCCGCCTGCGTCTGGCTGCCCCACCTGCCCCATCCGGCTCAGCACCTCCCCTGAGAACAGCACCGCAGAGGCAGCATCGTCCACAACCGGGTGACTCCTGGGGCTCAGACCGAGCCTCAGCTCCCTGCCAATCCTACCACCCGATGCGTTTCCGAAGACGACACAACCTGATGCTGTTATCGATTACAAGCAATGGCGTTACTAAAATCAGCTACAAGGGACATAATGAGCCATGTCTCCAACCAGTAGCAGTGGAAAGTCTGTCTGGAGGAGGCCAGCACCCTGCACAGGACACTCGGTCACCACGCAGCTGTCCTTGCTGTCTCACCGGCCTGCACTACAGTGGCCGTGGTGACGCAGTCGGCTGCCCACAGCTGTCTGCACGCACGGCCTGACTCTAAATGCAAACACGCAGCCGCGCGCCAGTCTAAAGAGAAAAGCAGTCTTTTCGGGAGGCACTCACAGACTTCCATTTCCTGCGCCTCGCACTTGGCCGAGCCCACGTCGTTGGAAGCCATGCAGTAGTACTGCCCCGAGTCCTCCTTGCGCACCGCGCTGAACACCTGGCCGGACACGACAAGGAGAGGGGAGGCCTGTCAGGCGAGAGGAGGTTCCCCCTGCCCACGGGCAGTGTCTGCTCCGCCGCCCAGCTTCCTGCACCTGCAGGTCCCCGTCTGGTTCTTTCCTGGAACCCTGACACCCTCCCTTGAGAGCTCCCAGCTTCTCTGGTGTATGGAGACACGAGCCTGGCAGCATCCAGAGCAAGAAGCTCGCGTGACTCACTCCGGAAGGGGGATGACATCGCCTGCCCCTCGCGCCCCCTGGCACTGCAGACGGGCCCGCTCCGCGCTCAGACGTGCCAGGCCGCAGAGCTGGTGACCTGCCCTCACCGCTGCCCCCCCCACCCTGCCCGCTAGACATCTTTTACCACAAATGCTCATATGTTTCCCTAAAAGATAGAAGTCTTTTATAACTTCCATAGCATGATCATGCCTGAAACAGTGGACAATTTTACATGGAATCTCCAGCCCCTAACCAGATCTCTCTGCTTGTCTCTGGAGTCTCACAGGTGGCTATTCAAACCGGCACCTGTAAGAGTCACGGCTAAATGGGAAGGCTCCCTTCTCCCGCTGGCTGGCTCCTCTCTCTCCAGGTCTCCCTGCCCAGCGGATGTGGCCATCCACACCTCCCCCGGGTCTTACCAGAGTGCCGGTTTTGGAGTCGATGACAAAAGAGGAATTCTGAAATCGGGGGTTGGCGCGGGAGTCCCTGGGCAGGGGCGCGTCGTTGCGGTACCAGCTGTAGTGAGGCTGGGGAAAGCCCTCCTTCTCCTGGCAGTGCAGCGTGGCCATCTTGCCCACGGGCACGGCCTTTGGTACCGTGCACACTGGAGGCACGGGCTTCACTGTCGGAGAAACACAGGCGGTTCTTTAAAATCAGCAACAAGCCTGCCCTCAATCCACTCCCCAAACAAGAAAGCCAGCCAGGGGATTCTGCACCAGCAGGGAGCCCTGGCCACGCCCATGGCCCCGGGGCCACGCCCACCATCCCATGGCCACACCTTCCGCCTGTGTGGTCTCCTCCTCCCTCCCAGTATCATCCCACAGCATGTTCCTAAGGCCTCCACCTCCCCAGGGGTCTCCCACAGTGGGTGAGGGAAGGGGCAGAAGCTTCCACGCAACTCAAGCAACCCCAGGTCTCCACACCCTTCCTATAGCGGGACACCTTCAGGGGTGGAGCTACCGAGGATCTTTTTTTCCATAAATATCCAAACTCCTGAGGCCTGAACATGTTTGCTGCACATGAGTTCCTACCTTGCACAGTCAAGTCGATGACAATCTCGTCCATTTCCTTGGGGTCGTCTTGAGCAACCACCTCACAGCGATAAAGAGCAGAGTCTCTTCGGGTCGCGTTCCAGATCTGCAGAGAGGTTTTCCCCAGCAGCTCTGCTCGGCCGGCCAGGTCCCCTGGGGGGAAGAGGGAATGGCACTAACGTCGCTTTCAAGATCTCTGGAACCTGGAGGAGGCAGTTCCTGGGGCCAGCACCGGATGCCTCCATGAGAAGACTGGCTTTCGTTCCTGTTCCTTTAAGAGGTGAGCTCGGAGATCACTAGGCACCAGCACGGTGCCTGGTGTGAGAGAGGACTCATTATGTGCGCCTGTCTGTACAGTGGTACCTCGAGACACGAGTGCCCTAACATACGAGACTTTTGAGATACGAGCCGTCGAGCGAGCGATTTTTGCTTTGAAATACGAGCAACATTTGAGATAGGAGTAATCTCGAGGATCGGCCGGCTGCACACGACCCACCAGTTTACCATGACTCGAGGTTACGGATCGAATTAAACTCGTATCTCGAGGTACCACTGTATTTAGATACTAGAGGCCCGGTGCACGAAATTGTGCAAAAGCGGGTCTTCCTTCCCCTGGCTCCTGGCACCAGTTTCCCTTGCAGCCCTGACTTTGTCTGGAAGGATATCCAGTCTAATTAACATACTAAGCTTTTATTATTATAGATATGTATTGATTTCAGAGAAGAAGGGAGAAGGAGAGAGAAGCATCAATGATGAGACAGAATCATTGGTCGGCTGCCTCCTGCACACCCATCTGGGGACTGAGCCTGGCATTCACTGCCTCCTGCTGGCCTTGACACACCTGGTCAGCTTCACCTGGAGTCCCCCGTGCTCCCCTCCTTGTCAGCCCCAAATGGGGGAACCCTTACAGTGTCTCTAGTAAGCCAAGCTGACATTTGCTTCCATGTTTTTATACACATCATGCTTTCTGGCCAACGCATTTCTTCACTCCACGCTTCACCATCCACCTGGCTAGCCAGCCTCCCTTCACTTCTCCGCCCAGAGGTCACTTCCGGGAAGCCTTTCCCGCCACCTGTCCTGCTCCTTGTCATGTCGCCTGAGAGCACCCACGCTTACCTCTGGGCTCACACAGGATCACGCCCTGCCAGCCCTGCCAGGGGTCTAGCGAGCGCTTTCTCGGTGCGCTGTGCTTGCACCAAACATTTGTCGTCTCCTTGCTGGCTCACGTGACCCTCTAACTCACGTAACTTGCACCCGTCCTGTCGTTGATCATGACAAAAGAGGGCCTGCGAGCATGCTGACGCTGATACCTCAGAAAGGTATTTAGGGGAGCGATTAAAACCCTAATGAATCGGCATTTGCTGAAGCCGGGGGACGGGGTCAGGGAGGTTCAATGTGCCGTTCTCATTACCCTGACATGTTTGACTTTTCTGTGAAGGCAAAAACAAAACAAAAAAACCCTGGCAAAGATGCAGAACCAGTGGGAGGAGAGAGAGTCTGGCCTGGAAACAGAGGCGGGGCCACGGCACCGTACCCTGAATTCTGTTGTTAAAAAACACGTATGTGGTCTGAGCATCTTTGATCTTCTTCCATTCGATCCTGGGCTCTCTTGTCTGCGAGTCGGTGATGATGCAAGACAGCTCCACACCTAGAAAGAGAAGAAGAGAGGGACTCTCGGTGGAGGTGGCACAACTCGGGTTACTTACACCCCCGCCACGCAGGCCTTCTGCCTGGTATGTCTCGCGCAGATTAAAACCCAGCTATCTCCGGGCTCCGGGACACTTTAAGATGAATTTTAGTCAGAAAAACGGTAAGATGATTAGCAGGAACTTTTATTAAATAGACATTCCCCTTCATACTCCACGTGTCTACAGTGAGCACAAAGCCAGGACGGGGCAGACCTGAGCCAGTATCAAACCCGCAGCCCCTGTGGCCTGCGGAGGCCGGGCCCCGCCAACACCCCTGCACAGCCCCCAGCACCTCTCTGGCCCCGCCTGCCGGGCTGAGCTGGCTGCAGGACTCCGGGGTGTCCATTAGAGGGTGCCCGCTCCCCCCATGCAGACTGGTAGTGGCCTGGACTTACTTTCAAATTCCTGAACCACTGGGTATCGGTTGCTGGATTTGAGATTGACGGCCTCCACCAAGCAGCCTGAAGGGAAGAAAGAGCAAAAAAAAGGTGAAGTCAGAGACTATGGCTCTCAAACAGCAGAGCCTCGGACAGAGGTCAGTCACATTTCCCCTCTGACATGTCAACAAGCACTAACGAGACAGGATGGGAGAAGATCCTATTCCACTGTGAAGACTCACAGACACAGCAAGCTGACGGCTCTCTGTCTGACTTCACGGAAAGAGCCAAGAGACAGAGCCAAACTCTGAGAATTCCCTCTCCTTGGTTCCAGAAGAAAACCCCCGGAGCTTTGAAGACCTTTCCTCTATGAGTTTCCTCCTGGCTTACAGTCACTGTTAATGCTCTCGGCATCTCTCACCAGACCCAAACGGGCCACCTTGTCACCGCTCCCTTTATGCTGCCGATGATACAACCTACATCTTGACACGCTGGATGCCTTATCAGTAACAGAGACTTAGGATGACTTTTATTCTGTAGGAATTAAAAACTGCAGCTATAAGCCAAAATTATAATAAGGCTGACTTGTATGCTTGCCTCTACTGAAGACCTATCTTCACAGCTTTGAGTGACTGTCGAGTGTTCTTTTATGCTAACCTAAATGAGTTCCTTCAGTCATTTTCTAGAGCAGTGGTTCTCAACCTTTCTAATGCCGCGACCCTTTTAATACAGTTCCTCATGTGGTGGTGACCCCCAACCATATTTCATAACTGTAATTTTGCTATTGTTATGAATAATGTAAATACCTGTGTTTTCCGATTGTCTTAGGCGACCCCTGTGAAAGTGTCATTTGACCCCCAAAGGGGTCGCGACCCACAGGTTGAGAACCACAGTTCTAGAGTGAATTGCCAGCCCTAGCACAGGGGACGGGACCTGCTTCTGGTCGTGCAGCGCACAATCCTGCTGGAGAGGAGAAAGGAGCCACGACGGCGCTTTTCTCCGAGCGGGACTGTCACCGCAGCCTCAGGGCCGATGCCTGACGCAGAGAAAGGAGCCAAGCGGCCACTTCCCTTCCTCCCACAACATCCGGGAACGAACAAACGAGGAGGCAGCCACAGGGCGAGCACAGTGTGGCTGACACGTGAAAGAACTCGCCATTCTCCGGACACTGGCTTGTCTCACAGGCAGGAGGCGTGACTCCACGCAGACCCCGCCAGGGATCGGGTCCTGGGGAGGATCGGGTCCCCAAGCACAGAGCGAAGCCAGAAGCTCCCGCTCCCAGTGCCCCCTCCCCGCCCGATTTCATCGTCTGTCTGACGGGGAGACACGTACCATGAAAACCCCTCCACGCCTAAAGGACGCAGCAGCCAAGGGTGATAAGAGAGAGGCTCTGAGCTAAAAGGGCAACGTGACTGAGAGCCTCCATCGCATTGTTCTGCCGAAGCCCTTCCTTGGGAGTTTGCAGGGGAAGTCCGTGCCCTTTAAAAATAACTTCTGGATGATAACCAGATGGCGAGGCGGCTTCGGCGGGGCCATCTCTTCCTTCCA
>PVJN01041119.1:0-18916 GCA_004026805.1 Lasiurus borealis
CTTACCCGGCCCTCGCGCCAGCTGCCCACCAGCTCGCTGTCCGTGCTCTTGCCCTCCAGGAGCGCCAGCTGCTGCGCCCGGGCGGCGAGCAGGGCGCCCAGCTGCCCCAGGGCCTGCTCCAGGGCGGCCACCCGGCCGGAGAACGCCTGCTCGGACAGGGCCATGCGGCTGGCCAGGCTCTGCAGGCTGCCGTGCGCCCTGAGCACGCCGTCCTGCCACTGCTGCCAGTCCGCGCGCAGGGCCTGCATCTCCGCCGCCAGCCGCTCGCCGCCGCCCGCCGCCGTGTGCTCTTTCACCGCCTGGGCCAGCGCCTCGGCTCGGCTCAGGCGGCCGGCCCCGGTCTCTCTGGAATCCATCAGCTCCTGTAATGGAATATCACCATGGTAACCGAGGAGGAGGCTGAGTCACCGCCCGGGCTTCCAAATCTGGCCAGAGGGGCACCCTGTCCCGCTAGGAAGTTGGAGCCAGGGTGCCAGCGGGAGCCGGAGCCAGGCCACCCGGCCACCCCCAGCTGGGCCAGCGGAGAATGCGCATCCTGAGCTGCGGGGGGCTTCTGGCAGCATCGGCTGTGGGTGTGAGACAGCCTGAAGCAGACACAGGGGGACCCTGCGGCCGGGCATTGTCTGAATGTGTGACAGCCCCGGCTCAGCGTGTTTACTGCTGTGAATGAGCAGATCCATATTTCCTCCCAAACCAGAGATTTTCCTCCTTTTCCATCTCCTGGCTCACATCAGCTAATTGCTAGCGTCCTGCGCACACCCAAACGTATATGAATTTTTTGGCCAGTCTGTCAAGAAAATAGATGGAATTTTGATTCCTTTCCACGGGAAGGCTATTGTTGTGTTGGCTACTGTCACTTATTTGACAGTCTTAAGGCAGTGGTTCTCAACCTTCCTAATGCCGCAATCAATCCTTTAATACAGTTCTTTAGGTGGTGGTGATTCCCAACCATAAAATTATTTTTGTCGCTACTTCATCACTGTGACTTGCTGCTGTTATGAATCTTAATGTAAATATCTGTGTTTTCCGATGGTCTTAGGAGACCCTGCTAGCTGTTGGCGAGCCGCAGGTTGAGAACCGCTGGTCTAAGGGAAAAGAGGTCAGTGTCCCCGGCTACACAGGCATGTGTTGCGTGTTTTAAAAACCCTCGCAGCGAACTGGTTGAAACTCACGCCCTAAACGGATAGATAGAGAAGTGAGCAAGGATAGAAACAGGACTGTGCTCTCTCTGCTCAGGGTCTCTACCCCGTTTTCGCCTTCTTTCACGAGACGGTAGCTTACCAATGGATGGATGGATGGATGGATGGATGAGCAAATTAAAACATTCCTGAGAAATGTGCCAAAGAAGTATTTTAAAGGATCACACACCACAGATAATAGAAACTTAAAAAGTTCCTTTACATGCTTATCTCACTTAAAACCTTCTGTACATTTTAAAAAGATCAGCCCTTAGAAGTGAATCTTCAGAATATGGTTATTACTGCTAACAGCATCAAAGCTTTTATGATTTTTTGTTTTGATCTCTAGTCATTAGAATGCCATTTGAGTGTGGGATCTCAGAGGGGAAGTGGGGGAGGCCAGGAGGGTGGGAGGTGATCAGCCAAAGACCTTAAATGCAGATATGGACACAGATAATGGGGTGCAGAGAGCCTGGGGCGGGAAACAAGGGGGGTGAGGAGAGATGGGGGAGGGGAAGTGGGGGAGAGGCCAATGGGGGGATAAAAGGGAATGTAGGTAATTCTTTCAACCAAAAAGAATTATTAAAAAGCAAACAAAAACAAAAAGAACACAATTTGAGTCCTAAACTCCTGACCACAGTCACACTGTCAATTCCTCATCTAAAACTTAACCATTCAGGATTTCATTTTTAGATTAAAATCTATTGTTTTCCACAGGGGGCAAACTATTGCCACGTGCTCTTCAAGCCACTAGAAAGAACCAAAATACAGGGAGATCTCTAGTTCTCCGAGTTGTGTGGAATTTTCTGCTTTCAGTTGTCCTGATGGGTGGTCATTTTCATATCCTTTGAAGTACTGTCTTTACTATTGTACTGTTGGCTGGGGAAGCAGGATAAACCATCTAGAATGCCATTTCCCAGTTCTTAGTAAACGCGTCACTAAGTTATCATATGAACTTTTCTTCTCCTGTGCTGGGACATAATATCAGATTCTAAGTTGATGCATACTGGTCTGCCTCATACTCAGCAAGCTGCGCATCTGCATGCAGAAGCATACTCTCCGTGGACAACACATTTTGTGCAAAGTATAAAGTGTTTATACAGTGGTACCTCGAGATGCGAGTGCCCTAACATATGAGTTTTTTGAGATACGAGCCGTCGAGCGAGCGATTTTTGCTTTGACATACGAGCAACATTTGAGATAGGAGTCATCGTGCGGATCGGCCGGCTGCACATGACCCACCAGTTTACCGGGACTCGAGCGTCTCATAGTTTCCCACGCCTCAAGGTCACGGAACGAATTAAACTCGTATCTCGAGGTACCACTGTATTTAGAATTCCCAAGGTGCAAGGTCCTACACACCAACCCACAGAAAACAGGAGAAGAAAAATGTTTGAATGGACAGAATCTGATCTCCGGGATCTTTATCACAGGCAGGTGAGACCCCAGCAGCAGGGACAGAGAGGGGATGGCGCCTGGCCACCTCTGACCTGCATTTTGGCCAGCTTCTTCTGCGTGGCCGAGGCGTCCCCCGACGGGTCGGCCCAGCGGTGCAGCTCCTCCTTGGCCGAGTGCAGCCAGTCGGTGAACTCCTGCACGGCGTCCACGTACAGCAGGTGGTCCTTCACGATCTCCTCCGCGCTCCGCATCTTCTCCTGGAACAGAGCACAGGCCACCCGGCCGTCACCACAGAGGAGGGGGAATCGGACAAGGTCGGCTATTGGTCTCTTGATCTTGGAAGAGTGTGTTCTTATTCTTTTTAAAATCTCAACTGAGCCGAAACCGGTTTGGCTCAGTGGATAGAGTGTCTGCCTGTGGACTGAAGGGTCCTGGGTTCGATTCCGGTCAAGGGCATGTACATTGGTTATGAGCACATCCCTAGTAAGGGCCGTGCAGGAGGCAGCTGATGGATGTCTCTCTCTAAATCAATAAAATATATATTTTTAAAAATCTCAACTGAGGATATTTTTCTTCTTCTTTTTTAAAAAAATATATTTTATTAATTTTTTTACAGAGAGGAAGGGAAGGGATAGAGTTAGAAACATCGGTGAGAGAGAAATATTGATCAGTGGCCTCCTACACGCCCCCTACTGGGATGTGTCTGCAACCAAGGTACATGGCTCTTGACTGGAATCAAACCTGGGACCCTTCAGTCCCCAGGCCTGAGCCAAACCGGTTTCGGCCTGAGGATATTTTTCCATTGATTTTTAGAGAGAGTAGAAGGGATGGAGGAGGGTGGGGGAGAGAGAGATTGACATAGAGAGAGAAAGAGTGACAGAGAGAGAGAGAGAGAGAGAGAGAGGCCCATGTAAGAGAGACACATCGATTGGTTGCCTCCCATACGAGACCAGAGATTGAGTCTGTAACCAAGGTATGTGCCCTTGGACTGAGAATCAAACCAGCGACCTTTGGGTGCTCTAACCACTGAGGAAAACCAGCCAGGGCTTCATTCTTATTTTTGAATTTCCTCTGTGTTTAATATCTTAAAATGAAAACATCAAATCTCAATTACACTAAAAGACATTGAGGCTAAAAACAATGTTCCTATAATTTTACTTATGTCTAGCTTCGCCTAAAAATCTATGCTTAATGAGTGTTGACTAACATCCCTCACTAATCATCCACTTAATAATAATAATTATAATAACTCTTCTTATCAAAGAAATTACTTGTGTTGGCTTTTTGTAAAGAACTTGTAAACATTGATATTTGAAGCTCAACAATTTTGCACACAAAAAAAAAGAAAAGAAAAAAAATGGGTTGACTAACATTCTAAGTAAAGAAAAATCATAAAATTAAGGACAGAAAATAAGCCCAAGATTGCAGAGAGAAAAAATGCATGGGCATCCATAGGTGAGAAGTCATTTTATATGATATCTGTACAAAGAGTATTAGAGCAGCGAATTTTCCAATAAATCAACCCATCAGCTATTCTTGACCTGACCCTGAGTTGCTTTCTTCAACAGACAGCACTAACCTTGGCCACGGTCATGAGATCATTGAACTGTGTTTGCAGCTCCTCCTGAGCCGTCTCGGTGAAGGATGCATCCTCGGTCTTCAGGTAGAGGTCCCTGGCCCTGGCGGTGAGGCGGGAGAGGGCTCCGGCGTGATCCTCGCCCTCCGAGACGATGCCCTGGAAGTGGTCCAGCAGGCGAAACTTCTCTTTCAGACCCGGCTGCGGTTTCAAGGGATGCTCCACTCTTTGGTCCACGGATTCCAGCCACTGCTCCAACTGGTTTCTCCACTCCAGGTACTCATTCCACTGGCTGATCACAGCCTCTAACGTGCTGGGATGAATGTTGGGAGAAAAATAAGTTATCTTGACAGCTCTCCTGGAAACCCACTAGAAGGGCAATTGAATCCATGTACGCCAAGCATGTCAAACTCAAAGGCTAACACATAACACAAAGGCCAGATAAATGAGGTATGTGGCCCGCCGGCTGTGAGTTTGACATGCTTGATGTACTCTGTCTTGAATGCTACTGTAAGTGGTGAGGGCACTGCTTCTAACTGGCTGATACTGGTCTCTTAATGATCTCGGAAGACTGTTCTTAATTCTTTTTAAGTCCTCATCTGAGGATATTTTTTCCACTGATTTCGAGAGAGAGTAGAAGGGATGGAGGAGGGTGGGGAATATATATATATGTGTGTGTGTGTGTGTGTGTGTGTGTGTGTGTGTGTGTGTATATAGAGAGAGAGAGAGAAAGAGAAAGAGAGAGAGAGAGGCCCATGTGAGAGAGACACATCAATTGGTTGCCTCCCACAAGGGGTCAGAGATTGAGCCTGCAACCAAGGTATGTGCCCTTGACTGGGAATCAAACAGGGAGAAACACTACTTTTCTGACCCACTGCACAGTTTCTACAAAGCAAAGGGAATCCACGTCAAAATGTAAGTAAGATGTTGTATTGATATGGGCATCTGGAAATTTGTCTTCCAAATGCTAATTGTTTTAATAAATAAGCAAATGTATGAGTTGCGTTGTTAAATATCAGCACTGGGCATCAATTCAATTTTATTTTTATTTTATTGATAAAAATAAATATAGAAACATCAATGATGAAAGAGAATCATTGATTGGCTGCCTCTTGCATGCCCCCTACTGGGGATTGAGCCTACAACCCAGGCATGTGGCCTGACCAGGAGTTAAACCATGAACTCCTGGTTCATAGGTCAGTGCTCAACCATTGAGCTATAGTGACTGAGCAAACTTTATTTAATATATATCAATTCTTACTTTTCTTGGACTCAGTTTATTTTATTCAAACCGGATGGCAATTATTTACTGATTAGAATTTAAAATTTAGGGTAATCTTCCTGGTTCAATAATATCATTAGATTGATTTTCACTTACGGATATAGATGTATAATGTTTAGTGCTGAATGGATGAAGGAATGAATGCTAAACACATATATAATATAAGAAATGTAATCACAAATGTAATAGTCAACCCAATAGCTCTTCAGATAGTCAAGTAAAAGGCACTCCAGGCTGGCATTCTGAATTTTAAAGTATTCAGCTCTAAAACTATTCAAAACTCATCTTCAGTGACCTCTGCTAATCTCCCTTGCATAAAATCCAATAATCCTGGAGTCATATCTGTAAGAAACGTACTTGCAGCATTTGCTTAAACTGTCATTTAAAAAAAAATGTTTTTATTGATTTTAGAGAGAGGAAGGGAAGGGAGAGAGAGGAGAAACATCGATGTGAAAGAGAAATATGGACTGTCTGCTTCCTGCACACCTCTTCCTGGGGACTGAGCCTGCAACCTGGTCATGTGACCTGACTGGGAACAGAACCAGTGACCTTTCGGCGCATGGGATGACGCCCAACCAACTAAGCCACACTGACCAGGGCTCACATTGTTTATTTCCCATCAGCAGGAACCTCATCGTACACGCCAACACTCTCATCCTTTCCGACTGAGTTTCCAAATCGATCTCACCTCCCAGAAGCCACCCCGGCCCTGCCTTCTTCTACAGTCTCACAACATCTTAGCAACACCAGATGAGTCAGAGTTTTCTGGAATGTACCCTGCCCTGGCCTCATAGCACTTAGCGGTAAACAAAGGGGTAAACAAAGGGTAAAGAGTCCTTTGTTTCGTTTCATTGTCTTAGCAGAGAACAAAATAACCACAAAGCAAAATAAACTCGGTAATTACCCACTGTCATTTGAACAGTGGGCATTGCTCAATATGCAGCTGTCAAATTTAATTTCTTTTTTTAAAAAATCGAGGATTTGAATCTACTTTTTGTATGTAATATTTTATTCTAACTTCTGAAAAATATTCACCCATATCCCTGTTCACTTATACAAAGCTAGCTTATTGGCAAGTATTGGGAAGTTTGATTTACTATATAAAAATAGAATCATGGGATCTGAAGTGTTTTTTTTTTCTTTGCTGACCAGTTTGAGCTATTACTAAGATTCAAAATGCTCCAGACTTTGGGAGTCCCTACAAATGCTCCATATTAAAGGAAAAAACCAAACAAAACAAAACACAGCCTCCCACATTTTAATTGAAACCATGGTCCACTTTGACATTGCAGGGGTGATTGCGAATATTTTTATTTTGTTTTGTGATGAATTTTAATCTTTTACTTGTCTATTTATTTTGATCACTGTGAATACATACTTCTTTGGTGATCTAATCATATATATCATCATTAAAATATGGCTCCTGGGATGTATTTTAATATACTTCGGACTGACAATCATTTGTCCAACATGCCAGCCAGATTACTTGTGGACACTCCGAGGGAAGGAGGAAGGCAAAAATCTTCCACCCATAAATATAACAGCAACAGCATCACCTATTCTAACAACCATCCTCTTCTCTCTTTTCCCAGCAGCCCCTGCGCAGATGGGCTGGCCATTGCTTGTATGAGAATGTCCCATGCCTTGGCGGGCAGGCACTAGCTCTCCTGGGCTCGGTCACTAAATGCCAGGATGCTCCATCCCTGTGATAATCAAACACCCTCCCCCCGTATTTCCTCCACAGTTTAAGCTCCAAGTTGCCAATGACTTAATTTCCCTTCCGTTTCTCTAAAATGTGAAAAGATATTAAAGTTATTTAAGACCACACATTATTCTTGCTTTGATGAATGCAAAGGGTGTGTTTTATGGAGCTCAAGTGTTGTGGGCAAAACTCCATGACATATTGTAGAAGATGTAAATATTACACACACACAGAGAGAGAGAGAGAGAGAGAGAGAGAGAGAGAGAGAGAGAACACAAAACCAGTCTTTGCCATTGGAGAAAATACAATTTGGGCAAAAGCAGGCAGGCACACAACCAGCTAAAGTCACCCTCATGGTCCCTCTCCTGAGGAGCTGTGGCCACTCCCTCAGGTGACCCCTCCCTCACTCTCTGAGCCACCGGGCTTTGTGGAGGCAGCTAAGCACTTGGACTGGACTCTGTACCTCTGAGCCCGGGCGGCAGAGTCCATGACGTTGGCCCACTGGTCTGTGAGGGTCTGCAGCTGCGTCTGGATCGCCTTCTGACCTTCTGGGCTGCTGCTTCTCAAGGCCTGCTCCCCTTTGCCGAGGGCCATGTTCAGCTTCACGTCCCCCTCCCCCTTCATCAGCAGGAGGTCCTGGGAAGAAGAGGGAATGCGTGTCAGCACAAAGAGGAAAGACTTCTTTTTTAAAAAATATATATATTTTATTGATTTTTTACAGAGAGGAAGTGAGAGGGACAAAAAGTCAGAAACATCGATGAGAGAGAGACATGATCAGCTGCCTCCTGCATGCCCCCTACTGGAGATGTGCCCGCAGCCAAGATACATGCCCCCAACTGGAATCAAACCTGGGGCCTTTCAGTCTGCAGGCCGACGCTCTATCCACTGAGCCACACCGGTTTGGGCTGAGTAAAGCCTTCAGCTAGTTCAAAAACAACGGTTTCCCTGAGAATCAAGGCAGGGGTACCTGACTTACCTTAAAAAGAAAAGGGGGCATAGGTGATACTTTCAGCAATAAACATTTAAAAACAAAGAAAAGAAGAAGCAATGAACAAAATAAACTGATGAACAGAACAGGACCAGAGGCGTGGATACCTCAAACAGACTGACAGATCTCAGAGGGGAAGGGGAGGGGGGGCTAGAAGAGATTAATTTAAAAAAACATATATTCTGCTGAAACCGGTTTGGCTCAGTGGATAGAGCATTGGCCTGGGGACTGAAGGGTCCCAGATTCGATTCCGGTTGGGGGCATGTACCTTGGTTGCAGGCACATTCCCAGTAGGGGGAGTGCAGGAGGCAGCTGTTCGATGTCTCTCTCTCATCAATGTTTCTGGCTTTCTATCCCTCTCCCTTCCTCTCTGTGAAAAATCAATAAGATATATATTTTTAAAAACATATATTCTTACATGAATAACCCATGGACACAGACAATGATGTGGTGAAGGCAGGGGGCGGGTTGGATGGTAGGCAGGGGGTGGGGCTGGATGGAAGGGAGCAAAGGAGGGGAAATGGGGGACATCTGTAATAGTGTTAACAAAAAATAAATAAAAACCAGTCTGGGCTCGACTGCAATATAAAACTTCAATTAAACGTGAGCGGCCCGAGAACCAGGGAGTCAAGAGGAACTCCGTGGAAATTCTAGGAAAACTTTGGAGTCCCGGCCTAGGCATGGCACTTCCCTGGGCAACTCCATTTCAGAGTAAACACAAACCATTGTGAAAATGAAAACACGCTGGTTAAAAGCCTACCCATCCCCTACCCGCAAAGCCTGGCTCATTGCTATCTTTCCAGGTCACCTCCCTGGCTGCAGGCCGGGCGGGGGTCTGTCTCCTTTGCCCGCTCCCCACCCCCACTGCCTTCAATCACGGTCCCACATACATGTGGCATGGCCAGTGACATTTGTCGATGGTCCTCCCACTGACCTGAACTCCCTCGGGACTAATTTTACCTTCCTGTGCCCAGCAACTGGTAGTCAACTAGGTATTTATTGCATAATGTGGGCTGAATAGTTACTAAACAGAATGAAGTAAAAAAATTAGTGCCGAAACCGGTTTGGCTCAGTGGATAGAGCATCCGACTGTGGACTGAAGGGTCCCAGGTTCCATTCCCGTCAAGGGCACGTACCTTGGTTGGGGGCACATCCCCAGTAGGGGGCGTGCAAGAGGCAGCTGATTGATGTCTCTCTCATTGATGTTTCTAACTCTCTATCCCTCTCCCTTCCTCTCTGTAAAAAAATCAATAAAATATATTTTTTAAAAAATTAGAGCTATGAAAACAAACATCTCCCTTTCTTTTACCAAGGGGAAAAACATCAATGAAGAGAGAGAGTCATTGATGGGCTTTTTGCCCAGTTTCTCCATCCCACTCCGCTACTCCTCATGCAGAGAGAGGCTTACAGCCTGCTGGGGGCCACTCCATAACCGGTGAGTCTAACCGCACCGTCCAGGGGCCCAGGGGTGTGTGTCCGGGGGGAAGGGAGGGGTCGCTGGTACCTGGACCTGTGACAGCCGCTGCTCCAGGGCGGCCTTGCTCCCCACGGTGCTGTCCGCGCTGGCCAGCCGGTCCTGCACGCCCTTCAGCCAGGCGCGCATGCTCTGCAGCGCCTCCTCCAGGGCCTCGTGCTCCTGCAGGGCGGCCTGGCAGCCGCGCAGCCTCTCCTTGGTCATGCTCACCAGGCCCTGGTAGCTGGTGAGCAGCTGGGAGCAGCGGCGGCCCTCCTGCCCCGCGCCGTGGCCCTCCTCGCTGAGCAGCTGCCCGCGCTGCGACAGCTTGTCCAGAGACTCCCTAAAGACATCAGGACAAACAGCATCAGCCAGACGCTCCCAGCACCGGCCAGGGAGGGACAGAGACTGTTGATGTTGGAGCACTGAGGAGACAAGAGCTCCCAGCTGCCACGCCTTTAAACGCAGAGCCTTGCCAGGCTGACCTAGGGGCGTGGGGAGGGAGGGGGGTGGAGCACCAACCAATGAACCAGGAGGTCAGTGTTTGATGCCCTGGCAGGGCACAGGCCTGGTTTGTGGGCTGGATCCCCAGGAGGGGGTGTGCAGGAGGCAGCTGATCCATGATGCTCTCTCTTCATGGATGTTTCTCTCTTTCTCTCTGCAATTGATACAAATATATTTTAAAAAATACAATGAGTCTGAGACTGCCCTGGACACCTGATTCTCCGATGGTTTCTCCAAAGTTAGTTAATTCACATCCGGGGACCTGATGGAAGCCAGGCAGAACCTGGACCCCGTGTATGCTGAGGAATTCACTTCACAAAAGGCCTGCCTGCCCCTGCAGGCCTCTCAGGATCTCTTCACCCCTGCTGAACGCTCTAACTGAAGCAGCTGGCTGAGATGCCTCCACCCCTCAATTATTTGTATTGATTGCAGAGAGGAAGAGAAAGAGAGAGAGAAACATGAATGAAGAGAGAGCATCATTGATTGGCTGCCTCCTGCACACCCTCTGCTCTACATACATGGAGGCTCCTGCTCTCTGCTCCTGATCTACCTGCCCCTTTCCCAGCTCAGGGCAGGCATGGAATCAGGGAGAAGCAGTGACACCTGAGGACAGGGAGCGGAGAGGGTGGGGAGGGTGGAGAGAGGAAGGAGGGAGGGGAGGGTGAGCAGGGCAGGTCTCCTCCTCTGGGCACCTTCCGCAGCCTCCTCCACCCCGTGTGTCTCAACCCACAGGCTTTCCTTCTAGAAGCCAGGGCGAGTCCAATCATCTCATGTCCCAGCACCGGTGCAATGTGTGGCAGAGATAAAATGCAAAAAATAAAAATAAAAAATAGAGAACGATTCTTTCAAAAAGCTATTTTCCGAGTGCTCAGGGGTGTCACATTTTTCTGGCTCAGGTGCCCTGCTCTTCTAGGCTTGGAGATACTGTATGTAAATTAGCTGCAGGGAAAGTGTAACCACAGGTGGCTGGCTTGGCTCCTTCCTGTTTGACAGGTTCTGAATTCAGATCGGCACTGTTCTCAGGGGAGGCCTGGGAAACCCCGATGGAGAGAGCAGTTGTCTGAACACCAACTATGGCGAGTAGCAGAAAAAGGCGACATTACGTATCTCCCGTGAGGCCTCTTATATTTTACTGAGCAGCTATTCTGTAAATAGCATCCTCTGGGTCTCTGTGAGGTGTATGCGACTCATACACTATTATATCTACTCTAAAGTACGTGCTTTTATCCTTGTAATCTGTTTGATGGACAAGTGTAAGCAATGATCTGAGTTAAATAATTAAAGTGAACAGATACCACTGGTTATTCCAAGAAGAATTGATAAGTGGATGCTAAAAATTCAATGAGTCTCACGTCTGGGGTACTTTAAAAAAAAAAAAAAAGCAGGGCATCCCCCCAAAAGGTGTGTACTGGAAATATTATTATTAAAAACAACAACAACAACAGAGGACTTGGGAGAAGCAAATGACGAGCAGGTGAAAGGAGTGAGGTGATCCGGCCGAGCACCTTCACCTGCGGGACCCCCACTGGGGTGTTCAGAGGAGCCAGTTAGAAGGAACCTCGGAGCCAACACAGTAAGGACTCTTAGCGCTGATCATGGAATATCAGAGAGCGACATACCAAGAAGGATATGGAGGGAGGAGAGAAGTAGGTCGTGTTATATTCTATCTAGACAGGAGTCAAGACTTTAAAGCTGCCGAAACTGGTTTGGCTCAGTGGATAGAGCATTGGCCTATGGACTGAAGGGTCCTGGGTTCAATTCCTGCCAAGGGCATGTGCCTTGGTTGCAGGCACATCCCCAGTGGGGGTGTGCAGGGGGCAGCTGATCGATATCTCTCTCTCTCATCCATGTTTCTAACTCTCTATCCCTCTCCCTTCCTCTCTGTAAAAAAAATCAATAAAATGTATTTTAAAAAAAAGACTTTAAAGCACAAAAAGTGCACTGTCACTTGCAGAAAAATACATACAGTGGTACCTCGAGATATGAGTGCCCTAACATATGAGATTTTTCAGATATGAGCCGTCGAGTGAGCGATTTTTGCTTTGAAATACGAGCAATAGTTGAGATAGGAGTCATCGCGAGGATCGGCCGGCTGCACACGACCCACCAGTTTACCTCGACTCGAGCGTCTCATAGTTTCCCACGCCTCAAGGTTACCGAACGAATTAAACTCGTATCTCGAGGAACCACTGTATTTAGAGTGATGCTATTATTCTGTGAATTCAGCCATACATTCTGTTTTTCTGACATTATACTAGACGATGGCAATCTACAGATGATGCAGACCGGATGGTCCCTGGCCTTGAGGACCTCATTGAAGAGACTGGAGTTTACAGTGTCAACAAAGTGTGCCTGGGTGAGGGCTCAGAGCATCCCAGGGAAATTGTAGAATAATTTTCGAGCGAGCACGCCAATAGTGGTTGTTAGTATGGGCTCTGTTGTTCACATGTTTGATTTTGAAGACTAGGACACTCAGCATTTTGCCCACAAAGAGGACTGGGTGGCAACAAGGTTTGGGTCTAATCTGAATCCGGCTGTTTTCACTTCGCCCCTCACTGCTGCTCATTTGCCTGATGAAGCAGGCTGGTGCTCGCCTCTGCTGCGTCACAGGTGATTGTATCTGCTCTTCAAGAGCACAAAGAGTTTGGGGTCAGATTTCACTCCCATTTCCAAAGGGAGGGTTTCCATGAAGCAGCTGAACATGCCAGAGGGAAGCATGAATTTGGGGTGCAAGATCCTGCAGGTCAGGCCCGAGAGCCGGCCTGGGAAAGAATCACCGTGTCGGTGGGAAAGCAATGAAGAGGCAAGCGCTGTCATGGAGGAGGGGAGCCTTGAGGACAGCCAGACTTAATGACCTCCCCTCTTTTTTTTTTAATATATTTTATTGATTTTTTTTTTAATAGAGAGGAAGGGAGAGAGACAGAGAGTTAGAGACATCGATGAGAGAGAAAACTCCATCGGCTGCCTCCTGCACGCCCCCTATTGGGGATGTGCCCGCAGCCAAGGTACATGTCCTTGACCGGAATCAAACCTGGGACCTTTCAGTCTGCAGACCGACGCTCTATCCACTGAACCACACCGGTTTCGGCATGCCCACCCCTCTTGTTTTACAAAGAATTTTGTGAGAATGAGGTGACTTAGAAATGGGACAGGCAGCTGACGTGTATAAAGAATATGTGGAAATTGGGATCTATAGCATTATTTTTATAAATGAAGAGTATCTTTTAATCATCTTATATCTTTACAATAATCTCTGAGAAGAAAGTGTTATCATCATCATCCTCACAATGCTAAAGGCTAATATATATTAAAAAAAAATACAGGAAGTGAGTGTCCTATCAACAGCAAAGGGAGGCGGGACAAAGATGTAGACCAGGCCCTCACCTCCATCCCTATGCTCTCGCCAGGGTACCACACTGTGGAGAAAACACTGCACAATCATTTGTGTTCTAGACATTCAGGGATGAAAACAAGCACAACCACAAACCAACCGATCAACCACGCCACTGCCAACCACACCCCATAACCAAACAACCAAACACTCGGTCCTTGGTGGGGAAAGGACCAGTTCCGTTTGGGCACCGTACCTGGCGGCCAGCAGTTCCCCCAGAAACATTTCAACCCTGTGAACTTCGTTTTTCTTCTCGGGGATGTGCTGTTTACTCTCTCCTGAGCTTTCGGAGTTTAACCTCTCCTTCATTTCATGGATCCATAGATTCAGTTTCCTGTGCTGATCCTCAAAGCTAAAAAAAAAAGAAAAAAAAAGAGAACACCATAGTGAAATTCTTATGTTAGCATTATAATAAACACATTCTAATAGCCGAGGTTACAATGTTGACAGCAGTCACGTTTTCATGAATGTTCAAGTAGAAGAAAACTCAACAATAAGCCCATTCAAATAACTGCTTATTTCAGTAACAAAAATGGCAAATCATGAACATTTCTCTTGCAATCCAGGCAGAAATGAATCACCCTATCAAGCTGAATGGATTACCTGATAATCATAGGTGGTAATTACCAACAAGATTACCTTCCCCTGCGACACGCACTTGACTTCTTGGCTTTTACTAGAGATCATGAATTGGGGTCACTGGATAAGTGAGGCTGTGGAAGATTTGTGAGAAAAAGGGGGAGTCCTCTCTGTGTCCTTGTGTTTTATGGGGTTTCAATATGGCACCAGGGAAGGTTTTGAAAACCGTGTAAATTCTCTGAGAAATCTGGGTAAGCGTCAGGCAAATTACTCCACTCCAGAAAGGCATTTTGATTTTACTAATATCATCCCCCACCCCCCTAGTAATAAGTTTCCTCTTCTTTCTTATTCTATATTCACCCATGTTGACCTAGCTTCCTATTAGACTCTTGACTCCCATAAATACAAAAGGTGTTTCTGCCATGACTCCAATCCAGCAGAAGTAGACTCAGGAAAAAGACTTGGGCTGTATGCGGTTTGGCTCAGTGGATAGAGCATCAGCCTGCTGACTGAAGGGTCCCAGGTTCGATTCCGGTCACGGGTATGCACTTTGGTTGTGGGCACATCCCCAGTAGGGGGTGTGCAGGAGGCAGCTGATTGATGTTTCTCATCGATGTTTCTAACTCTCCCTCTCTGTAAAAAAATCAATAAAATATATTTAAAAGAAAAATATACTTGAATAACATAAAACCTGGGTGTCAAAGCTCTAATATCTTGAGTTAATCAAATAGACCAAAACATGTATGAATTCATGTCATTCACAGTTATTTTCTATGTAGAAAATTCCTTTAGTTCCTATGTAGAAAAGCAAACCACATGATACCATCATAGTGCAAGCAGTCACTTATTGTCCTAGTATGAATCTGTAATTAAGGTCAAAGCTTTAAACTTCAACTCCCACTTTCAAAGCTTTGTTTATTCTCAATGGCTTTTCCCTCCGTGTCCCTGAAGGCATTCTGTGGGGGATGAGACCTCCCTGGATCCACACAACCCACCTCCCGAGCTCCAGCGCGCAGTCCTGAAGAGCCTGCTTGTCCCTGAGGCACTGCCGCAGGAAGGCCTGAAACTCCTCGTTGGCCTTGGTGATCTGCTCCTGGATGCTGCCGACCATTTGTTTAGGCAAATGCGCGTACAGTGTCTGTCCTTCCTGAGTCACCGCATCCAGCTTGCGCTGCCCGTCCCCGACCGAGTCCAGAATGGTCTGGTGCAGGACATAAAAGAAGTATAAAACATTGTGATCAGCCAGCCCTGGTGTACGGGAGCACTAGTTATAACTCCGAGCTGAGATAGTGGAGAGAGAGAGCAGAAAAACAGGGGCCGAAGGAAGACAGCCATTGACAAGGCTGGAGTAAGGATGATGTTTGCAACTGGATAGAATGGACGCTCAGCACTGAGGATGGCCAGCCGGGCAGTGGGACCACGGAGGCCGCATTGGGAGCAATGCCCACCTGGGAAGGAAGAGGTCCTTACCAAGGTCTTTTCCTCAGTTTCCCCTTTCTCACCATTCCAACCTAGTGCCGGCTCCGCCTCCTCGTGGTTAGTGTGATGTCTTCCAACTGGTTCCCTGCCTCTATTCCTCCGCCTCCTCTGATCCGCCTGCACCCATTATTCTGACTTGGGTTCCCCTCTTTGCTTGGTGTGCACCTCTCTTTTGGAAAAACATATGCTCAGGCATTGGCTTCGACAGAGCAAAAGAACTCAGAGCTGCCGAAACCGGTTTGGCTCAGTGGATAGAGCGTCAGCCTGTGGACTGAGAGGTCCCGGTTTCGATTCCGGTCAAGGGCATGTATCCTGGTTGCGGGTACATCCCCAGTGGGGAGTGTGCAGGAGGCGGCTGATCAATGTCTCTTTCTCTCATTGATGTTTCTAGCTATCTCTCTCCCTTCCTCTCTGTAAAAAATCAATAAATTATATATTAAAAAAAAAAAAGATCTCAGAGCTGCTGTGCTAGTTCTGCCTCGTCCCTGAGTTCCAGACTTTTCTCTGTGGAGTTTCGCCGCCTCTCAGGCCTTCAAGGGGGCGATTCCACGTGTGCAGTCACCCTGCCTCCTGCACAACCAGCTTCCTGTGCGATGACGCTCTTCCTACCCTGACAGCGAGTGAGGTACCTACAGAATCGTCCTCACCCATGAGGCCACAAATCCTCACGATTCCGTTAACTTTTTAAAAATTATTTTTGCAATGCTTAACACGCTTTGCTCAGATTAGCCGCTTAAAAACGGAAGCCCAAAACTCAGTATGAATCTAGTCTTGCATCATTATTTTTTATCTCTGCTTCGCAATGGCCTTCACTTTCCTGAATTCCTACACTTTTTTTCTAGCGAGTAAAACCTGTACAATCTATAGTACCTATTGCTGTGAATATATCTAAGTTCTAAAGTTAGACCACAGGCTGTTAAAAAGCACACGTGATGTCAGCGATATCTTCTTTTTAAAAATTCATTGTTGTAATGTGAAATAGCTATCACTGTTTATCCTTTTACTGCCATAGAAATTAAAATTAGGTTTCGTTTAGAGCAGTGGTTCTCAACCTTCCTAATGCCTCGGCCCTTTAAGACAGCTCCTCATGTGATGGTGACTCCCAACCATAAAATTATTTCCGTTGCTACTTCATCACTGTAATTTTGCTACTGTTATGAACTGTAATGTAAATATCTGATATGCAGGATGTATTTTCGTTGTTATAAATTGAACATAATTAAAGCATAGTGATTAATCACAAAAACAATATGTAATTATATATTGTGAAACATTTATTTCTAATTACAAATAAATGAAATTTTGTCTTGAATTGTGGTGTAGCATGGGTAACAGTCTTAATAGGACAACAGTAAACTACATTTTGCTACACCGAGGAGCAGTGTGTTGGTTCCTAAGACCATGGGAAATATGTGTTTTCTGATAGTCTTAGGTGACCCCCAAAGGGGTCTTGACCCACAGGTTGAGAACTGCTGGTTTAGAGTGAATTTGGTCAATAGGCTAAAAGAGAGGGGAAGGGTATCTAGAAATTCTATAGCTCTAACTTGATATTTCAGCTTACTTTTCATATTGCTTATCTCCCCATCAGTCAAGAAATCTAATTCCGAGCAGGAAGAAGAAATGTTTGAATAAGATGACAAGATTTGGGGAGGAAGATGATTTAGTTCTGACCGGATCGAGCTTGAGTGTGGTTTGGGGAAGAAGAAGAGGCAACACCAGTGTTCGTACCTGCAGGTCGTGAAGCTTCGCCTCTAGAACCTTGCTGTCACCAGTCCTGTCTGATGATGCTTTTGCTGCCGCTTTTATTCCAGAAAACCATTCTTGGAATTCCTTCATGGACTCTTTGGAAAAGAACATGAATGAGAAATGCATCCGAAACACTGAATGAGCTACCTGCCATGAATTAATCCTGGCCTTCAGCCCATCATTGCATTGTACCTTACAAAACATTCCAGAAAGAAGATCAGAATAATCTAGAATATGACATGTATGGCACAGCATGATCCACAGCCATGACTGTCCACAGCAGAATCAAGAAATTATTTCAGCTGAAACCGGTTTGGCTCAGTGGCTAGAGCGTTGGTCTGCAGACTGAGGGGTCCCAGGTTCGATTCTGGTCAAGGGTATGTACCTTGGTTGCAGGCACACCTCCAGTGGAGGGCGTGCAGGAGGCGGCTGATCGATGTCTCTCTCTCATCGATGTTTCTAACTCTCTATCCCTCTCCCTTCCTCTCTGTAAAAAAAAATCAATAAAATATATTTTAAAAAAAGAAATTATCTCAGAGAAAAGACTGTAAAGAGATTTACTTTCCTTCGATGTCTGATTACCCCTATGTCTCTTTGTTTTGATAAAAAAAAAATTAATGGCCTGGCTCTGGAAGGGTGTGAGGGGAGAAACACTTTAGGGGCGCTGAAGCCATTTTTGTGGCACTAGGAGAAACCTTCTCTTTCCCTCAAGCTGACTCGAGCATTGTCATTACATGTCCACCTCAAAGCACAGGCAGCCACTAGGGAAACTGAGTCAGGCACATCCCTGGGCTGGTCACTTTCCTGAATGACATGCGGCCGCTGGTACATGCTCTCTCCTAACGTCCATCTTGACTACCACCCCCTCCCAGCAGTGGAAGTCCGTTCCACACACAGGACCTCTAGGTGGAAAATCTAGATGCAATTCCGCATCATCAAAACGGCAGACTCCCTGAGACTGGTTTGGCTCAGTGGATAGAGCATCGGCCTGCGGACTGAAAGGTCCCAGGTTTGATTCCAGTCAAGGGCATGGACCTTGGTTGCAGGCACATCCCCAGTGGGAGGTGTGCAGGAGGTGGCTGATCGATGTCTCTCTCCCACCCATGTTCCTCTCTCTGTCTTTCCCTCTCTCTCCCACGCTCCCTAAGAATCAATGGGAAAATATCCTCAGGTGAGGGTTAACGAAAGTATTTAAAAACTGCCGAAACCGGCGTGGCTCAGTGGATAGAGCATCAGCCTGCGGACTGAAAGGTCCCAGGTTTGATTCCGGTCGGGGGCATGTACCTTGCCTGCGGGCACATCTCCAGTGCGGGGCGTGCAGGAGGCGGCTGATTGATGTCTCTCTCTCATTGATGTTTCTGACTTTCTATCTCTCTCCCTTCCTCTCTGTGAAAAAAATCAATAAAATATATTTAAAAACAAAAAACAAACAAAAAAACGGCAGACTCCTAGCTCCCGGGGGAGGAAGGGAGAACGTTGCTTCTGATGAGGGCACAAGCATAACCCTTCCCCTGCCCACATCGCAATGCCCAAGTGCATCAAACTTGCTAGTCTTCCGGAAAGTCTTGCAAACGTGTGCTGGCAGTTTCTCCACAGCATTTGGTCCGGATTCCTTCCGGGCAACACACGGAGCCTGCCAA
>PVJN01041120.1:0-18916 GCA_004026805.1 Lasiurus borealis
GTTGTCATGATGTTATTTATTTCTTCCTTGATCTCTTTGGTTACCCAGTCATTGTTTAATAGCATGCTGTTTAGTCTCCATGTGTTTGATTTCTTTCTATTGTTTTTATTATAGTTGATTTCCAGTTTTATGCCACTGTGGTCTGAGAAAATGCTTGATATGATTTCTATCTTCTTGAATTTGAAGAGACTATTCCTATTACCCAACATATGATTGATCTTAGAAAATGACCCATGTGCACTAGAAAAGAATGTATATTCTGTGGCTTTGGGGTGAAATGTTCTGAAGATGTCAATTAATTCCATCTGGTCTAGTGTGTCATTTAGGATGGATGTTTCTTTGCTGATTTTTTGTGTAGAGGATTTGTCCAATGGTGACAGTGGGGTATTAAAGTCTACTATGATTGTATTGCTGTCAATCTCTCCCTTAATATCCTCCAAGAGTTTTTTTTTAATGTATTTAGGTGTTCCTATATTGGGTGCATATATATTTATCAGAGTTATTTCTTCTAGTTGGATTGTTCCCTTTAGTATTATGAAGTGGCCTTCTTTATCTCTTGTTATGTCCTTCACTTTAAGATCTAATTTGTCAGATATAAGTATTGCAACCCCAGCTTTTTTTTTTTCATTTCCATTTTCCTGAAATACAATCTTCTATCCCTTTACCCTCAATCTGTGTGCATCTCTTTTCCTGAGGTGGGTTTCTTGCAGATAGCAGATATATGGATCATGTTTTCTTATCCAATCAATTACCCTATGCATTTCATTGGAGCATTTAATCCGTTTACATTTAAAGTTATTATTGATAAGTACTTATCTGTTGCCATTTTTAGTCCTTACCCCCAAATTCCTTCTTTGCTTCCTATTTCTTTTTATTACAGCAGACCTTTTAACATTTCTTGCATTGCTGGTTTGGTGGTAATATATTCCCTTAGTCCATTTTTGTCTGTGAAGCTTCTGATTTCACCTTCAATTTTGATTGAGAGTCTTGCAGGGTACAATATTCTTGGATTCAGACCCTTCCTTTGCATGACTTTGTATATTTCTTTTCATTCCCTTCTGGCCTGATGAATTTCTGTTGAGAAATCAGTGGCTAGTCTTATGGAGGTCCCTTTGTAGATAACTTTCTGTTTTTCTCCGGCTGCTTTTAAGATTCTTACTTTGTTGTTGGTGTTTGCCAATTTAATTATAATGTGCCTTGGTGTCGGTTTGTAGGGGTTAATTTTGCTTGGGACTCTGTGAGCTTCTTGAATTTGTGTGGGTTTTTTCTTTCCTATATTGGGGAAATTTTCTGTTATTATTTCTTCAAACAGGTTCTCTAATCCTTGTTCAGTTTCCACTCTTTCTGGAACCCCAATTATGCTGATGTTGTTTTGTTTCATGTTATCCCAAAGTTCCCTTAGGCTCTCCTCTTGGTTTTTAACTTTTTTTTCTAGAAGCTGCTGTACTTGGCTATTTTTTCCTACCGTGTCTTCTACCTCACTGATGCAGTCCTCTTCTTCTTCTAGTCTACTTTTGATGCTTTCTATTAAGTTCTTTATAGCAGTGATGTCATTTTTCATTTATTCTTGATTATTCTGCACTTCCTCTAGGTTCTTCTGGATTTCTTCTTGCTTCCTCTTCATCTCCTCTGGGTCTTCTTCATTCCCTCTCGGCTCTTACTCACATTGTCAATTTTATCTTCCATTCTTTTCATCCACCTTATGATCATTTCTCTGAACTCTTTCTCTGGCAGGCTTATTTCTGCTTCTATTTAGTTTACTTGCTTTTCTGGTGAAACCTGCCTTTCTGTCTTATGTGGGCTGTTTCTTTTGCTGCCCATGGTCTTTCTTCTCTGGGTGTCTGGTTATGTAGTTCTCTCTCCTATGTTGATTGAAAGGTACAAACTACAACTTGAGCAGGTACAGCACACAAGGCACTGAGTAGAAATGTATTCAGGATGTTAATAATCACAAATTAGGTGACCACCAATGAAATACAAATTTGGGGTAAGTAGAGAAAGAAGAGGAAAATGAGGAAAAAAGAAAAGAAAGAAATGCTAAAATCAAATTGGGAGGGGGCGGGAATAAAGAAATGAACAAAAAATAAAATAAAAAAAAAATAAAAAGGAGAAGAAGGAGAAAAAAAGAGGAAGAGAAAAAAGTCAGAGTGAATAGAAAGAGGATAAGAGAGAAAAGGGGAACAAAATATAGGTGTCAGGAGAAAACGCCAATAGAACAGTCACTAATCCCAACAAATGGCGGCAACCAGTACCTGGAGATTAATACAAACTACAAATAACAACTGGTATGAAGGGAGCTGAGGGAAAGAGAGGTAAAAAACAAACCAAATCAAAGCAAACAAAAAGCAAAATAAAAAATTAGAATAAGCTAAAACAATCTCACCAAAAAAGTACAAAAAATCAATATAATCACTGTTCAGGCAAAGAACAACAAAAGGTCATAGAGAAAAACAACTTTTTGGATAGTAAAGTCAAGGAGAGAGAGATTTGTATGGGCTTGGAGTAGGGGATTTGAAATTAAACATATAAGTGGAGTGAAATTTTAACCAGGTAAAGAGAAAAAATAGGGAGAATCTAAAGTTGGAAAAGAGAAAGAGAAAACAAGACAACAAAATGGGGAGAGTTAGGAGGAAAGCGTTGGAATAAAGGTAGAGTTGAGATAGATTAAAATTATGCTAAAGGAAAGATGAAAATAGAATGTAGAACTCTAATCCTGAAGAAAAATAAAGGGAAAACAAAATGACACTTGTTTTTTTCCAAAATGGTAAAATAATATTAGTACTAATACTAGTTGAAAACAAAAATGTAATAATTTAAAAGGTAAAATCAGATGAGGAGGAAAGAAGACAATTGTTTTTTAATTAAAATATGCTAAAATGAAAAAAAATATTAAATAAAATTAAAAATTAAAAAAAAAAAGAAAAAGAAAAATAGAAAGGTCATTCACTTCCACTATTGTTCTGCTGGGCACTTCTGTTTCCCAGGTGGGAGGTGATTGCAGTTCCCTGTGTTCCACTACTGGTTTTATTTTAATCTTTTTATTCTTTTGTGGTTATGCGAGAGTCAATTTGTGCGTCTTCCACTGGGTGGCAGTGTTTCGGAATTGACCTTTGAGACTAAGCACAGGATCTCTCTAGGCTGTGCTCAGATCCTGCTACTCCGTGGTTCTCAAAATTGGTTTGTGCGGATTTTGCAGCCGGGACACTGTAATAATTCCCAGGCTGTCCCTCTGTCTCAGATCAAAACAAGTTGCTTTCCAGAGCTCCCCTCTGTCAACAGCTCTGAGAGTTTGCCTCCACACTTAGGGATCACACCCTGCCCCACATCTGCAGACCTCTCCAGGGGCAGCTTTCTCGCAGCCTGGTTCCCACAGTGTGTGCCTCTCTCTTCTGTGGGACAGGAGACCTCACCTTATCCCAGGCGAAATCTGATCTTTCCATGTGCCATGTGGAGCTCCTCTGAGTCCATATCTGCGCAGATTGGAGAGCGGTGTTCTGGGTCCCAGGGTGTTCAGTGGGTGCTTCACCCTCAGGTTTTAGACGACCGCAGACATTCACCTCCCTCTGCAAGATGGCGTGGTCTCCATGTTCGCGCTGGTGGCTCTGGCAGACAAAATCCCTGTGGCAGTGGGGCTGCCTGGCCAGGAGAGCCCTGTCCAGCAGTCCCCCACCTTCTCCTGGAGGATAACTCACTCTTAACTTGCCAAGAAACACTCCCATTGCGACTCGCAGCTGCTCTCTCTCCCTCTGCCCAGCGACAAAGCTCCTGATGCGTCTGTCTACTCCGCTGCCATTTTTCTCCCTCCTTAATCATTTTTAAGTACATGGTTTAGTGTTTTACAAACATTTATATAGTTGTATAAACAATCTCCAGAACTTGTTCATCTTACAAAATGGAAACTACCCATTAGAAAATTACCCTCTCCTTGTAGCCCCGAGCAGCCAGCATTCTACTTGTGTTTCTATAAATTCGACTATTGCAGGTTCTGCCTATAAGTGGAATAAAAGACTATTTGATTTATTCTTTTGTGACTGACTTGTTTCACTTAGCATAATGAATTCAATGTTGATCTATATTAAAGCATATGTTAGAATATCTATCCCTTTTAAGGTTGAATAATACTCCATTGTAAGTATACACATTTTGTTTAATAATTCATTTGTCCATAGGTACTTGGGTTGCTTGCACTCATTGGCTATCTTGAGTACTGCAATGAACATGGGTGAAATATGTAATTTACTTTCAAAACATAAATGAAAGTCAATATAGAAGTATTTTTAATATAATTTGAGACACATGCCAGGTCTCAAGTACTCTATGAAACCCCATGGGAGTGTGTCATGGGGTGACCCTTAAGGGTTCACAAATGGAGAAGAGATTTAGGGTATCAGTTACCTTCTAGGTCAAAAGGTGTAGTTCAGAACACCTATTTCTTAGGGCTGTTGGGATGTTTAAAGGAAGTAACTGAAGAAAAGCACTAGGCACAAGTAGCAGCTCCATCTACTTGTGCTCTCCTTTCCTTCCCTTGAACTCTCTCTCCTCTGGAATCAGTTGGCTGGGGGTGAGGGTGGGAGGAGTGGGGAGAAGGCACAGGATCCATGGTTGCTTATAGCTCATCAAGTACTCTGAAAATGATTAGACTGCAGATTCTGCCTTTGCATAGTCAAAACATTTAAAATAACATTAAACCTCTGCTTTCCCAGCTCTGTGGGTTCCAGCAACCTACAGCTCACAAAATTTCTGTGTCTGCAGGAGTTCTTAATATACTCCAGGCTTGATGTGGTGATGCACATGTTTCCACAGAGCGATTATGGGAAGAATGTGATGCGGCTAGACTCTTATTTTGAGATGGCAATTTTGCATGACGTTTATCTCTCCCCTTGATTATGTATTTTTGTTCCCTGGGATCATTTTTCATGGGGACAGAGGGGGTCTATGAGAGTTCTGTAATCTAGTTTATTGAGATTTTTTATCTTTAAATTTTTTTCCTATAGGAATATAATGTAGCATACAAACACAAGCTCCCATGTTGCAAGGGACTTTAATACAGTCCAGTATTCTTGGATTATCCATAGCAGAGATGTGAAATATCAGAGAAGAATCTAGGAGATAATATCAGAAAAAGAAAGGGTATTTATTAGTATACACCAGTGGTTGGCAAATTGCAGCTCTCAAGCCACATGTGGCTCTTTAGCTTCTTGAGTGTGGCGGTTCCACAAAAAAACCTTGGCCTGGGTGACTCTATTTTGAAGAAGTAGCATTAGAAGTTTAAGTTTAAAAAATTTCTCTCTCAAAATAAATTTCACTTGTTGTACTGTTGATATTTGGCTCTGTTGACTAATGAATTTGCTGACCACTGGTATACACTATTTATGGAGACTGGGTTGGGTGCTTTACCTCCATGATCACTAATTTGTCAATGATGTTTGTGAATCAGAGAGGTTAAATTACTTGACTTAGTGTTAAATAATCCTTAGATAGTTCTAGTCAGGACTAGAACCCAGTCCTGACTGGCTCCTGGGTCTTTGCTTAGGTAACTGTACAATGTTTATGTGGCCACTATAAGCCAGGAACTCTCCAGTCCAGTAAATACAGAGGTGGTGATGCTGGTGACTGGATTTTGCATCCAGGCAAGAGTATACTTCTGGATTACATAGGACCACTTCTAGGCAGAAGCAACCTCCATGGGGTAAAATGTTCTGAGAACTTAAAGAAAGACACATCACATCCTTTAGGCTCAGTTGGAAAATGTTATATGGACCTGAAGAATTTGCAGGAAGAAGGGCATTTTAGAAGGGGATTGTTGTTTGATCAAAAATACAGAAGTGAGAAAACCTCAAATGGGATAGTTGAGACTGAAGCTAGAAAGCTGTTTCTCATACAAGCTTGGGTGAGAACCAAGGTTATTCTAACTCTTAGCCTGTGCTTTGCCATGTCTAAAAGAGCATGTGTGCTTAATGCAGATGAGACAACTGCATGGAATGAGGTTTAGAATCTTGCCACGGCTGCTACTCTCCGATGTGCTATGACACGTGGCTGATAGGGAACAGGAATTCCAGACAGAGCAAAAGTGACCTGGGAAAGGGGGAGAGTTGAATCCAACAGGTCCCTTGAGAGACCTTCTAGATAGCATGTTAGGCATATCATCATGCCTCAAACTCCAATGGCTTGCCAGTTCACTCTGGCATGGAGCTGCTCTCACAAGTATCCTTGCAGGCTCACCTCCTGCCCCTACTTGGGGTGGAGAAGGGTTCCTCTATTACTCCAGTCTCCATCAGATCTCCAACTCTGGCTGTGGTGTTTTCCCTTCATCTGCATACACTTCCCTCTCATGCCTATTTCAGTTCTTATGACTAACTCAAAACTCTCATTCTTGGTAACAGCTCCTTCCTCTTCTTTAGGCAGAGCTGGGCTCCCAAGCACTCCCACATGCTGTTATGGTTATAATTGTTAAGTTCTTAGAGTGCATAACTGGAATTACCAGTGTCCAAGTTTGTCTGGTCCATGGATATTATATACCTCTGAGGCTTAGAAAGAGTGTATGGAATGAGTGAATGAATGGGAGGGGGAGTGGTGATTGCTCCATTCTCACAACCTGATACAAGGTCTGCACCAGTAGGCAAGAGGGTTGCAGGGGGAATGAGTGAGGTAAGAGTGAAGGAATGGATAAGAGAGCTCACAGTGGGATAGTCATCTGATCCCTCCTCTGACCAACACCCTGTGATGATGGATGGACATAGTAAGTGACAGGCAAAGGAACAATTTCCTGATACAGCTGCCCTGAACTTGCCATAAAATTTAGTGAATTAACAAATGGTACTCAAACAGCTTCTCAGGAGAAAAAAGAATCAATTGACATAAAAAAATAAAAATACCTAAAAGAGGATTAAAATCTTAAAAGATGGTGTACACCTGTACAATTCTGTTGTGTAGGTTTTCAGCAAGTACCTGGTAGAAACGTCTGGTATGTTTTGTTTATTTTATTTTATTTTATTTTATTACTAGTGACCCAATGCACAACATTTATGCATGGCAGAAAGGTTGTCCTTCAGCCCTGCCTGCACCCTCTCTAATCTGGGACCCTTCAAGGAATGTCTGACTATGTGGGTCAGGCCTAAACTGGCAGTCAGACATCCCTCTTGCAATTTAGGACTGATGGCTCCTAAACACTCACCTGCTTGCCTACCTGATCACCTCTAACCACTCTGCCTGCAGACCTGCTCACCTCCAACTGCTTCCTCCTGCCAATCTGTTCGCCCCTAACAGCCTTTGCCTCAGGCTCACCACCATGGCTTTGTTCAGAAGGTCTCCTTGAAGGTCTCCAGGACTAATTAGCATGTTACCCTTTTATTAGTATATATATATATATATATATATATATATATATATATTCCATTTTCCATTTCATGTAGAACAACTTTCTCCAAAGCAGTGTTCCTTGTCCAGTAATAGCTTTCAGGCAACCACAACCTTATCTGCACAGATAAATCACATCCCTGTATATAGTAGTAAATGGCACATTTCAATAAAGGCAGCCTGGGAGAGCAGACAAAGGCCACCCTGACCTTCTGTAGATCTGGGTGCAACTCTAAATTAGACCACTTAACTAGTTGGGGGATCTTGGATGAGTTTACTCATTATCTGCTTATGTAGAAATGTCTCTTTATATATAAAATGGAAGGAAGATCCTCAGCCATGATTGTTGCGAGTAATGAATGGCTTTTGGTAGCTGATCCCACACGAGTGTGGTAAAGGCAGCAGGAATGTAATCTGGAGAAACAAGGCTTGAGTTGCAGTCTTATAATTTTGAAAAAGTTCACATAACTTTTTAAAGGAGATTTTATGTTTCTCAACATACACGCATTATACACAAAAATAAATAAAGCACACCAGATGCTACAGGGATGCATAAACAGAAAATTGTGGTAGCACAGTGGTATGTGTGATTAAACACTGTCTAGAAAAGCAAGTCAGGCTTCAAGGTAGAGGTGACAGCTGAGTTCCACTTTTGTCTTCAGTAACCAATACCAGCAGTAGAGCTTCTCCTGGTTGTCTCACTCAGTTATGCAATTACATGTTAGAGCACTAGGCATCCATTGCCCTGGGGAAAGATTGAAGTAGAAAATTTTATGACTTTTGTCATATAGGGCTGGATGCCAGGGAGTTGACAGATTAATTTGTGAAGGATTTCAGAGCCTTCAGAGGATAGAGGGACCATGACTCCAAACCCTGTTTCAGAAATTTAAAAGTAGAAATATCTTAGATAAGATTTACTAAAGATAATTCATGAGGAAAGCAGGGGAGTGCTGCTGGTGACCCTGACTCAGCTCAGGGCACAGGGTACAGGGCATAGGTCACAGGGGTGAATAAAGGTCTGGGTCCCACAAGCTAGGCTGAGGCTGCGTGGGATCAGTAACTGAATCTTTAGGATTCAGTAACCCTGACTTAGAGTTCAGTTTGCCAGAGCAATATAAGAGCATCCAAACATGGAAACCAAAGCTGTACCTTGGAGCTAATGCAGGAGCTTCCCAAAGCACTAGCAGGACCCAACAAAATGTGCAGTCAGGGTCTAGCCTGGAAAACAGAAACCACCCTGGTCTTAATATGGAGGATTAGTTATGCAGATAATGGAGTGCAGAGAAGCCAAGCAGAGCACTGTGAGGTGACCCAGAGATTAGCAATAGAAAAAACAAACAAACAAACAAACAAACAAACATACAAAACACACACACAAACAAAACACACAGGAAAAGGAAATAAGAGGTGTTATCTGACCCAGCAACCTGAGACCCAGAGGAAGAGGGTGAAACATTGTCTCCTTAGACCCACCTTCTAACCTCCCTCTAGTGTCTCCCATTGGCTGAAGCTATTTAGAAGGCAGCTGATAAGAGATCTGGACACTCCTGCCTAAACAGCCCCTTCACCCTGCAATGCAGAGCAAAGCAGGGGAAGGGTGAGAATGGGGCTGACAGCAAACAGGTTTGCAAGGACAACTTTGGGCACTAGTCAAGACAGGACTTGTGGAGCCAGTCTTCCACAGCAACACCATGTGGCAGCAAGAAGCCGTGGTTTAAGGGGGACTGATCAGATTCTGGTTCTCTCTCAGCTTTACTACACCCCAGTGTTCTTGGACAATCCCTAGGGGAGATGTGGGATATCACAGCAGAATCCAAAAGGTAATATAAGACTTCCCATTCAATTAACTGACAAAATAAACTCTATTTTAATGTAATTGAAACCCAAGTTTGGAATGAGAGCATATAGATTACATGATAATATAGTAATAATTATACCTACTACTATTGAGTTCTATGTGCCAAGCATTGTATTAAACACTTTACATAAATTAAGTCACTTAATATGCCAACATCCTGTTAGGGTATATATTATCACCTTGTTTTGTAAATAAGGAAACTGAAATTTAGTGACTTGTGGAAGTCATACAACTAATAAATAGCAAAGATAGAGCTTTTAAAAAATATACTTTTATTGATTTCAGAGAGGAAGGGAGATGGATAGAGAGATAGAAACTTCAGTGATAAGAAAGAATTATTGATCAGCTGCCTCCTGTACTCCCAACACTGGGGCTCAAGCCTACAACCCGGGCATGTGCCCTGACCTCTTGGTTCATAGGGCACAAAGATAGAGTTTTAATCTCGGTTCGCTTGAAATCCAAAATATATGCTCTTAATCACTATGGTATTCTGAAAAGGAAGGAAAGATGTCCTTCCCAACCCAATTAGAATGATTCCTGTTTCTTCCCACTAGAAGGGATGGAATCAAGTACCATACAGTGGAGAGAAAACCTCACATCACTAATGCAATGCGATGTTCCAGAAATCAGCATCAGGGCCCTGATAATGTAAAAATATATTTGTACAATGTGCAGCAGTGATAGTCTTCTCGGTTTCTGCAATTGGGTAATCTGACACTAGTCATGCTCTCCCCATGGTTGGAGAGAGATGTTTGGTCTCAGGGAATGGAACAGGGGAAATGGGCTGAAACTAACCAGAAGAGAATTTGAGCTGATTATTCTGCAAAATATGTCTGAGCTCTAAGCTCTTATGTTATGAAAGTTGCCCCAGGGATGGTGCAGAAGAGAAGCCCCATTGCCTTCAGCTCCTCTGAGTAAGTGCTGTGTAAACACAACATTTCCAGATGAAATTTATGCCAGTGTCCCATCAGTTAAGGATTAGTGAGGGCTGCCAGAGGCCACTGCAGACACAGATGGTCCCTGGTAACACCAACCCTCAATACAACACCATGACAGTACAACATACATGATCTTGTTAGAGCCTCTCAATGGTCATGCAAAGGATGCAGAACAGAGGATGCTGTGGCAGCAATATCTGACTTAGCTTCTGATAACAATATTATTCTAGGGAAAGGTCACCTGCCCATGAGTCAGGCCATGTGACAACAGAAAGGAAGCTATAGAAGGTAGCAAAGGGGCTTGCATCTCACTTACTGTGAGCCATTCGTTTACAGGATCCAAGCATACATAGACTTCTAACCTCACTTCTACTATAGCTGTGGATGTTTAGAAAGCTACAGTTCCCTTTGCATTCCTTTCCAGATCTCATCAGGTCATTTCATGGTCCTGAGTCCTTTGAAAAGGGCTTCACAGGAGGCTTGGGGCAGTCAGATTAGAAGAGAAGCTGATGCTTCAGCTGAGGCATGGAAAAATCCAGGATCCTGGACATGGCTTGATCTAACATTGCATCTTTCAGATCCAGTTCACTTTAACTCAACATTTATGAAATGCTCATTTATCAACCTTCTCAGGAAACCAAGATCCATAGAAGTTAAAATATTTTACAATCATCCAATGTGCTCAGGTCTCCTGAGCCTCAGAATACAATCCATGGTATATCCCCCCAACTCCAGATCTCCAACCCACCATTCCTCTCTCTTGGAGCCAAGTAGCACTGAGGGGGTTTAATTGCCTTATTTTCCTTATAGTTAATACTAGTTGAGAAAATGCCAGACACTGAAACCTGCCATGTACAGGTGGAATGGTAACTAGTGACCTACATTACAATCATTAAGACTTTGCCTAAAAATTAGCTGATTGAATTTGTCAGATCTGACAATGATTTCATGAGCCACACTGAAATCACAATTTCATTTGACATGAATGAATACTGAAGCAGCTATTTAACCTCAGGCAAGGCTAACCTATCTAATCTTGATGCGACAATGGGCTGGAACCTTTGACTTGCAATCTAACCTCAGAGAGCATTGCCACATCATTGACAGTGCATCCAATTTTGAGCACTTATTATACACCAAGTGCTCAGTGTCCTCTTAAATATGTCACCACATATAACACAACAAAATGATAAGTGCTAGACCTATTTCACATATGAGAAAGCTGGGGCACAAAAAATGTTAAATAACATGTCCAAGTTTGCATGGCTAGTTAAGTACAAGAATTACAATTCATAGTTTTTTTTTCAATTCCAAATATCATGTTCTTTTCCCTACAGAGAAAGAATGCTTTGAAAGCAAAGAAATGAAAAACAGAATATCAGATTTGGAAGCAACTTGATGTAACTACATGGATGTAGGGCTACTTAGTGTTCAATCACAGGGGTTGTCAGAGGAACAGGAGTAGCTGGAGGTCAGCATTATAAAACAGGTCCCAGAACATCAAGCAGGCCCGGGACTAGGCTTTGGGTCCCTACTGTCAAGGTAGTGACTAAGGACAGGTCATGTAATAACTGTCATCAATGCCATCTATCTGTCTATCTATCTATCTATCTATCTATCTATCTATCTATCTATCTATCATCTATCTAAAAGCCTAAGCAACCAAATGACCATATGGCTGATTGACTGGTCACTATGACACACACTGATCACCAGAGGGGCAGACACTCAATCCAGGAGCTGCCCACTTCATGGTCAGTGTGCTCCCACAGTGGGAGCACTGCTCATCTGACCGATAGACACCCGGCTCATGGCTGGAAAGCGCAGCTGAGGCGGTGTGAGCCTCTTCCACCTCCAGAGCAGCACTATCCAGTGGCAGCAGATGTAATGGGGCTGTACTTAGCAGGAGTGGCATGGTGTGGTGCCCAGCCTGGGCTTGGGCTCTTCCCTGGTCACCTGCCTCCTCAGGCACTACTAAATCCCTCAGAGGATGTTGGACAGCAGGTTTCAGCCCAATCCCTGCAGGTCTGGTCTCTAGTAATCATCATCCTATCTAATAAAAGAGTAACATGCAAATTAACCATCATTCTACTATACCCACCAGCCACACCCACCAGCGAATCAGGAGCGAGTATGCAATTAACCCCAACCAAGATGGCTATGGCCACAGAACGAGAAGGAGGGAGGCTTGGGTTTCCCCAGCAATGGAGGAAGCCAAGCTTTCCACACACACTGGTGTGTCCAGGCCTCCACTCAAGGCTACAAAGTTTCAATTATAGAAGATAAATAAATCCCAATGGAAATGGCTACAGCCTCGAAGTGAGCTGGAGGCTTGGCTCTGCTCCAGGCTACAAAGTTTCAATTGTAGAAGATAAATAAATCTCAGATACCAGGGCTTCCACTTGGGTCACTGGGGGGCATGGCCCGCCTGCAATCTACCACAGGCCCCTCGCCTAGGCCACCCCATGCCCCAAGAGAACCCCCACCCTGATCTGGGACACCCTTCAGGGCAAACCAGCTGGCCCCCATCCATGTACCAAGCCTCTATCCTATCTAATAAAAGAGTAATATGCAGATTGACCATCACTCCAACACACAAGATGACTGTCCCCATGTGTCCAAAGAGCCTGCCCCCATGTGGACACAAGATGGCCACCACAAAATGGCCAGCAGGAGAGAGCATTTGGCATGACCAGGCTTGTAAGGGAGGGCAGTTGTGGGCCATCAGGCCAGCAGGGGAGGGCAGTTTGGAGGGACCAGGCCTGCAAGGGAGGGCAGTTGAGGGTGATCAAGCCTTCAGGGGATGACAGTGAGGGGCAAACAGGCTGGCAGGGGAGTGGTTAGGTGGTGATCAGACTGGTAGGAGAAACAGTTAGGGGCAATTAGAAAGGGAAGCAGGTGAGCAGTTGGGAGCCAGCAGTCCTGGATTGTGATAGGGATGTCTGGTGGAATCAGGCCTAAATGGGCAGTTGGACAACCCTCGAGGGGTTCCAGATTGGAGAGGGTGCAGGCTGGACTGAAAGACATCCCCATATGCACAAATTTTGTGCACAGGGCCTCTAGTACCTAATAATAGACAAACATGTAAATTGACCTTAACTCTGCTATGCCTACAGCCAATCAGAGTGAGTATGCAAATTAACCCAACAAAGATGGAGGTTAATTTGCATATAGAGATGCCCAGCAGCCTGGGTCCTGGGAACTTTCTCAGCACCCAGGTCAATCTGAGGTAGGTCCCTGTGGGTCCTGAGCAACCTGGGAAGGGCCTGAATCAGGGAGCTCTTGGTCAGGGGTGGAGCCTAGTGATCTGAGGGTGCTGGCAGTCTCCTACCCAGGCTCCAAGCCCCGGCCACAGGCTTGCGGCCTGGGCAGAAATAGAGTCAGTGATCAGAGGGAGCTGGGGGTCCCTTGCCCAAGCCCCAGCCCTGGCCAGAGGCTTGGGATCTGGGCAGGAGTGGAGCCAGGCAATCAGGTGATAGGAGGGAGCTGGGGGTTCCCCTGCCCAGGCCGGGATTCTTTAGGTCTTGGCAGGGGCAGAGCCAGAGATCAGAGGTGATTGGTGCGAACTACAGAGGGAATACCTTTTTTACCACTCATTGGCTAAACTCCCTGTTTGCCACTGGTAATATTCTTAGTAACTTGGATATAAGAATCCAAAAAGGTGATCTAAAGTTTTTCCACCACTCTTCTGGAGAAAAAAAGGAAGGTCCGCTGCTGGAGTGTTAAGAAATATCATATCCTCCCCTAGCCAGTTTGGCTCAGTGGATAATGCCCAGGCTTGCCTACTGCAGAGGCCTGTTCAATTCTGATCAAAATCAGGCTCCTCCCTGGTCAGGGCTCATGCAGGAGGCAACCAATCAAAGTGTTCCTCTCACTTTTTTGTTTCTCTCTCTTTCCCTTTCTCTTCCACATTCTTTAAAAATCAATGGAAACATATCCTCAGGTGAGGAGGATTAAAAAAAAAAAAGGAAATAAATGTCATAGCCTATGAAAGACACATCCTGAAAATGCCTAAAAAAAAGTTGTCATTTTTTCATTGTGAAGGTACTGGAGTCCATGTTGATGAAAACACCTTGGTGGCTACAGTGACTGGCAGTGGCTGCAGCAGTGGGGTGATGGGGCTGGTGCCTTCTCCTGATCAGCCCAATCACCTTGGTATGACTTCCCCTGAGGGCTCCCAGTATGTAAGAGGGGCAGGCTGGGCTGTGGGACACACACCCCATGCACTAGGCCCCTAGTCCTATATAATAAAATCTTAATATGCAAATTGACAATAGAAAGATCTGAATGACTGTTGGACCAGTCACTATGAGGTGCACTGACCACTTTTTGGACCCTTTCTCCAGCTATGAGGTTCTGATCACCTGATGGAGAATGGGAACCAGGGGTGGGTGGTGAGGAACATTGGACCAACTCTACCACCACATACACAAAGGGCAACCTGTGGCGGGGACAGGGCCAGAGAGCAAGCAGGTACAGCTGACCTTTCATTTTCTTCCCCAGGCTGTCTGGCACTGATTACCTTATGGCAAACAGGAAACCAGAGATGGTGGCAATGGGGGTTGGGGCTGGCTGCAGGCAGCCCAAAACGATGGCCTTTATCACAGGCCAGACCTAGGAACCATATCCACCCAAGAATTTTGTATACTAGGCCTCTAGTAAAATATAACTGTACATTCCTTTGCAAAGCCATGAAGAAGTAGTGGATCAATAGGAAGTTTTGGGTCTGGCAGGCTTGACTCAGTGGTTAAGCATCAGCTTATGAAATAGGAGATGATGTTTCAATTCCAGGTCAGGGCATATGCCTGGGTTGTGGGCTCAATCCCAGGTATGGTGCATGCAGAAGGTGGCCAATCAATGATTCTTTCTCATCATTGATATTTCTCTCTCTCTCCCTTTCTCTTCCTCTCTGAAATCAGTACAAAATATTTTTTAATAAAGGATGTCTCCTATTTTGCTGCTGAGAATGTAAATTAGCATAACCACTTTGGAAAATACTTTGGCATTACTTCACCACATTGAATATTCACAGTGTTGCTCTCAGATCTATTCAAGAGGAATACATTCACATGAATGACAGAAGACATGTTCAGAAATATTCACAGCAGTACTATCCATTGCAGCTAAAATTTGGACATGACCAGGAAACCATTCTTAAATAAAAAGATAAATAAATGTTATATATTTATATAATGTAATATTATACAGGAATCAGAATAAGTAACTGGTGATTATACACAACAATATCATATGCTAGTAATATATTATATAGCAAGAAATCCCAAAATATTACATCCTTTATAATATCCTTTTTTTAAAAATATATATATATATATTTTATTGATTTTTTACAGAGAGGAAAGGAGAGGGATAGACAGTTAGAAACATCGATGAGAGAGAAACATTGATCAGCTGCCTCCAGCACGCCCCCTACTGGGGATATGCCCACAACCAAGGTACATATCCTTGACCGGAATCGAGCCTAGGACCTTTCAGTTCATGGGCCAATGCTCTACCCACTGAGCCAAACCAGTTTCAGCATGATATCCTTTTTTTAATAACTAAAATAAAAAACTAAGTAAAACAAACAAAACACCCTTTATATAAAGGAATTCAAGGGGTTGATGAATACAAGTTTCAGGGAAGTGTTACCTCAGGTAGAGGGGAGAAAGGATAAAATAGCTGAGGATCGCATGGTAGATTGCTGTGGTTAATGACCTTCTTATGGCCATGACTCCGTATCCACAATCTGGGTAGTCCTCTCCCACACTGAAGTGGGACTAGCAAATGGCTTACTTTGGTGAATGAGATAAAAGAAAATATGATGCATACCAAGCTTGGTCTCTTTTGCCTACACTTGAGAACACTGCCACCACTGCCATGTGAATGCACTTCAACTAACCTGGTAGAGAAACATGGCCTGACCAGCCCTGACACCCACAGCTGACAATTTCTACTAAACAACAGAAGAGGTTAGATCATCCGGCCAAACCTGCCCAGACTATAGGACCCACCCAGGTGAGTCCAGGCAAATTGCTGACCCACAGAATCATGAGTTAATAAGTCATTATTATTTTAAGCCACTGAATTTGGGGGGACTTTATTATATGGCATAACCTAAATGATTTATTTTTATGCAGACTAGAGATTTATTTGATAGGAAACAAACAAATGAGATGAGAGTATACAAACCAATGATGAGAGCATATACTATGAACCAAGGGTGACAATTAATCCAATTCTCTACACCCGAGACTCATTTAAAAACAAACAGTAACACAAAACAGAACTCATCTCTTAGCTTGATGAATTAATTTATGTGCCTGCAAACCAATTTTCCCATCTAGAATCCTTTGCTCCTATGGCCAACTGCTGATTGATAACCTTTTCCCCAATTTTCAATTTATTCTGACTAAACTCTCACTAATGAGCATAAGAGAAATTGATATGTGCAGATTTCAAGTCATCTTAATAAAGACTCTTGGACACTCTTCTCTCCTTTCCTTCTCATTCTCTGGAAATTACCAGGGCTATAAAATTTCAGATACCAACTTTGAGGATATTACACCTGCCAGGATAGCTGAGTCCCTGGTGGCTTATGGAGTCACAGTCTGCTTATTCTACTTGAGTTGCTACATGAGAGAGAAATCAATTTATATATTGTCTGAAATACTGGATCTGTGAATTTTGGTTACAGGGCACTTTAGTTTTGCCCCAGGTAATAAACATGCCCATCCCAATCCTACAATTAGCTTCCTAATATAGAATTCTTTTTTAAAAATATAAATCCCTCTATTGTTTTTTGGAAAAACTTTAAACAAAACATAAATGTATTAAAAAAGTATAAATTCTGAGGATAACCAATAGTTTGGGATATATCATTCCATATGTTTAATACATGTAAAATTACACATGCCTGCATTGATGAGATTGTAATCAACAGTGTAGTATAACCTGTGCTGTTTATTTAATAATATTATATGTCTTTCTTCCCATGCCAACACAAGGTCTATATAGTAGTGTATTTAATAGATGTACAATATTTTATTTAAGAAACCTATGTGGCTTTTTCCACTTTTCATTGTTTCATAAAAGAAAGTCAGGAACAGTCTTACATTCACTTATTTTTATGCACTTATCCAAATATTTCCTTAAGGTACTTTTTACAAGATTAATTTCTAGGAAAGAGGATGTTAAATACATTTAATACATACCCTATCTGGCAAAATGTCTTAACAATTCCCCATTTTTTTAAAAATAATTTCCAGACCCAAATTACCTGGCAAAATCTAGCAGGGCCTTTCCTTACTAAGCTTACATTGGCTCTTGAAGCATTCCTTGTCTCCCACTCCCCAGTGTGCTCTAAGTTTTAGCCACATTGAATACTATTTTCAAAGAAAGGCATCAGGTTATTTCATAACTTTGTCCATCGCATGTTATTCCTTAGGTCTTGGTTATTTTGTATATGCCAGTTCCATATGTGATACACACACACACACACACACACACACACACACACACATGTCTTTGATTGTGAGATATTCTGTTTTGGAATATCTAGTTCCACATTACTGATTCCAAAAAGTCTTTTATTACAGTTTCCCTCAGATTGATCATTCCCCCACTTTACCTAGTAGGCATTCATAAAATGGCCCATATATCTTTATTTCTCCCAGGTTTTCTGGGTGATGTTGACATCAATATTTACTATAAATAACATTTAGGGGTCTGCTAATATCTTTCTGACCATGTTAATATTGGTTATAGCACTAGGGTGAGTCTAGGACTACATAAACAACTCATTAGAGATTCTATGTAAAAGAGAGGAAATAATACAGCAGGCAGGAGGTATAACCATAAATAGATAGATAGATAGATAGATAGATAGATAGATAGAGATAGAGATAGATGATATAGATATAGATAGACATAAACATAGACATAGATATAGGTATATGTTTTTTCATGATTTTTTAAATTGATTTGAGAGGGAGAAAGGAAAAGAGAAACATTGATCTGTTGTTCTACCTCTTAATGCACTCATTGGTTTATTCTTGTTATGTACCCTGATCAGGGTTTGAATCTACAACTTTGGCTATTGGGACAAAGCTCCAAATAACTGAGCTAACTGGCAGGGCCATAGGTGAAAACTTATATTAAAGTTTGAAGATCATGATGAAACTGGCCCTAGACCTCTTAAATGTTCTAAGAAAAACTGAGTATTCATAACTGTGACAAAGCCTCGAATGAATGGCTACTCTGCATGAACATGAGAATATTACGTGTTGTTGATTGGGAGGGGTTGTTTAAAATATGAGTGTGGGAAGGGATCTAGGCTATTCCTTGGTGTTGGAGCACAAGTGTGTAATGTGGACACTGCTCCTCTTCCATTTACATGGTACAACAATGAAGCTGAAATAATGGTCCAAAACTTAACCTAAGATTACTCAGGCCACAGACTGTCAAGTCTGGAAGTAACCTTTGTGCATCACTAGTCATCTTCCAGATGAAGAAATCAAAGACTGGAGAGGATAGGGTTTCCTTGAAGATTTATAGAATCCTAGGGAATTGTCTAATGAAGCACTTATGTAACAGATTTTAAACACACACACACACACACACACACACACACACACACACACATGCACGCACACACACACACTCACAACAGAGTGTCTATAACACTCTTTTGTCCCAAATTCCAAATATTTCTTAGCTGAGAGTCAGGATGAAGTCCCAGGTCTTTTGAATTCTAACCAATTCC
>PVJN01041121.1:0-18916 GCA_004026805.1 Lasiurus borealis
CACACACACATTTTCCAAACAAAAAACAGACCTTCCTCCTATTACTAATAATATATGACCTCGAAGTCCTTGTAACAACTGGTAGAAGAAGGAAAAAATAGATTAGCTTCACAAAGAAAACTTCCCATGTTTATGTAGCTTTTCCAGGACATCCATCAGTTTTCTGAGTCCAGTGCCTGTGAATTTCACCCTTATATGTGCGAAATCTCACACTCAAGAGATAATTGTGACACTCTGCCTCTTATATTCTGAGGGGAACAATAAAACAAAAGGAAAGAAAATTATAAGAGAAAACATTGCTCTTATACATTGATTAAGAGAAGTTTATGAAAATCATATATATATATATGTATGTATACACAATACACACATATATTTGTATATATATATTACATATATGTGGTAATATACAAAGATTATTCTTTATTAATGTTCCCTTTTCTCTTTTATGTCATAATTAATCTATTGAACTTAATTCACATTTTCCTTTCAGAATAGAATTCTTGAAACCCCAGTTTTTAAGTGGGTTAGTATCTGACTAGAAATTGAATTTCTACTCTCTCAGGAGCCAAGAATTTCAGACTCAGAACAGGGATTATTATAGTTTATGGCCTTGTATATTATACTCTTTCAAAGTCTTGCTTTCTCTCTGAAGTTTTCCATCTCCCAAATAATCACCGCATATGCCTTAGCCATTTACTGACATTTGTGTTACTAACAGTAATTGTAGCATCAGCCCCCAGCTCCTGAATTCCTTAGTCCTTGGATCTCGCTCCTAGAAAAGATTTCATCCTAAATTGACATTTATCTCTGCTGAAAAATAGACTTATGAACTGGACACTTAAGAACAGGAGATGAACTTCGTTCTGCTTTCCAAATCTGTACCATCAGGCCCAGTGCAAGCATTTATTCCCAAACATTGTTTTTCCTTGAATTCCCTTATCTTCAGAAACTTTCTCTATTTCAATTGCAGCAGAAGTACTCCTTGCATCATTAATTTATTATCTATAGAATGAAATCTGACTATAACAACTCTAGAAATCCATTTGCTTTTTACTTTGGTGTTTCTCAATATCCTTTTGAAAGGTCAGCTGATATTTGTACACTTCAAAGTTCTTTGTAAACTGATCTATTTTTCCTTGACTGCTTATGAGCAAACTAATGCTGAGTTTGAATGTATGTATTCCTTGATTTCTTTTACTACTTACGAAAGCTCTCATTTTAACTGCTTTTATAAAAACCTTTTAGAAGTGAATTTCCTTACTGGTTGTTTTCTTATAAAATGCAAATAGCAGCTTTTCTGTTGCTAGCCTTCTTACCAGCTGATTGAAGTTATCCGTTTGCGTATTAGCAATTCTGATAATAGAGACACTGTGTTGTTTCCTTCAGCAATAGAATTTTTGATAAATGCATTTAATTTTTCTTCAGTGCAAGGAGATGGTACAGCATTTATATACTAGTGATTTTCATTTTTCCTTATCTTTACTGATGAACTCCAGATGTGCTGGAATGCATTCTCTGGGATCTGGGTAGCCATCCTCCCACACGCAAATCCGTGGTATTGCCAAGATTCAATAATAAACAGGTCCCTCAGAAACTTGGCTGAGATAGAAAGGAAAGAAAAAAAGACACTAAGATCCAGATATAAATATACACTGAACTGAAAGTCAAAAGTCTCTATATAGGGGTGGCAATTTTGAAGTGAAATTTTCATGATCTTGGAAATGGCTAACACCTGAACCATAATAAAGGGAAGAGTAGCAGAGAATATGTGTTCATGAAAAACCATTTCCCCCTGCTGGGCTCATAATTAAGCTACATTTCCTAGTCTCCTCTTCAGCTACTGAAGTCTGTTCCTTGGGATATGAGCAAAAGTGATGTGTACCACATCCAGGCCTGGCTCACGAAAGCTTTCAATGTGATCCTCTGTGTACACTTGTCTCTCTTCACTTACCTTCTGGTCAGAGACAGCATTCAGCTCAGTCTTCTAAGGCTCTAGGAACAGTGGGATTACACCCAGGAGGCATCTGGGCTTCTGAGAAAGCATGGAGCAGAACACTCACCCTTCCCCTCCATCCTACTGGACTTTGTGTGAGTGAAACATCAGACTCTGTTTCACTAAGCCTCAAAGATGTTGAAATTATTGTTTCAGCAAGTAGCCTACCCTGAATAATATAAACATAAAAAGTGATATAAGAAGGTGTGTTTTTTCCCCCTTCGTGTCAAGGATGTATTTATTCAGCATCAGAGGAGATTTTCTGACTCAAAACTCAAGTAGCAGAGTCTTGAAATTACAACCACTCTAAGACAGCATGGCTCCAGAACTCTTTCCTTATCTATTAAAAGTGATAGCTCACAATTTTTGTGTATGTGTGATGGGGGGATGATGCACATGTAAGGGTGACCCAAGCAGGACAGAATAAATAAAACTGAATATTATAAAACTAGAGGTCCAGTGTACAAAATTCGTGCACGGGGCAGGGGTAGGGGGAAAGGTCCCTCAGCCCAGCCTACCCCCTCTCACCATCCAGGAGCCCTCAGGGGACGTCCTACTGATGGGGAGCGGGCCTAAACCACAGTCTGGCCTCCCTCTGTGGGATGATCAGAGGAAGGCGCCACCTCCATCACCCCACTGCTACTGCTACTGCTGCTCGCCAAGGTGTTTTCATCAACACGGACTCCAGTCCCTTTACCATGAAAAAGATGACAACTTTCTTTAGGCATTTTCAAGATGTGTCTTTCATAAGATATGACATTTCTTTCTTTCTTTTATTTTTATCCTCTCCTGAAAATATTTTTCCATTGATTTTTAGAGATCATGGAAGAGAGAGAGAAAGACAGAGAGAAACATCAATGTGAGAGGGACACTTTGGTTGGTTGCCTCCAACATGAGCCCTGATCTGGGCCACAGCCAGGGAGGAGCCTGCAACCTAGGTACATGCCCTTGACCAGAATGGAACCCGGACTCTGTGGTCTGTAGGCCAAGGCTCTATCCACTGAACCAAACTGGCTAGAGCAGGATATGACATTTCTTAGCCCCTCCAGCAGCAGACCTTCATTTTTTCCTCCATGAGTAGGTGGAAAAACCCTGGATCACCTTCTTGGATTTCTTATTACCCACGTTATCAAGAACTCTGTGAGTGGCGTACAGGGAGCTTAGCCAAAGAGCTGTAAGAGAAGGTGTTTCCTCTGCAGCTCATGCATAGAGGTGGACCTGCGGGGTTCTGGGAAAAGTGGCTATTCATATATTTAAAAGAAATCTCTCCATAAAGTAAAAATAATTTTCAGATGGATAAAATGTGCAAAATTAAATTTCAAAACTTTTAGGAGAAAACAGATTAATATCTTTAAGACACCAGATTAGAAAAGGACTTCTTAAATGATGCAAAAAGGGCAAACATAAATAAGTAAATTTAAACATATTATTATTATTGAAACCTTCTACATATAGCAACCCACACCTCTGGGAGAAGACATTTACAATGCATATAGCCAGTGAAGAATTAAATGGACATGCACAAAGAAATAAATATTTTACAAATCATTAAGAAGAAAACACTATTTATAAAGAAGGAAGCAATATCAAATCGAAGTAGAATGTAGAGAAAAGAGATTTCTCCTATGTTTTTAGTGAGAGTCTTCGTTGAAACCATCTCTTTGTGAAATAAAGTTGATGATATGCCCATTCTGGGATTCATCAATCCTCCTTTTAGGTATTCACTTAGGCTCTTTACAGTCTTGTTTATTGCAGCTAAAAATAGGACTCTTAATTATTTACTAATGAAGGTGAATTAATAAATTATGAACTCACATAATGGAGTCCCATACAATAGTGAAAGTGAATGAACTGAATATAAATTAATCAACAAGGATACTTTCCAAAACTTAAAAAATGTTTAGTGAAGAAAAAAGCCAAGATGTTTGCTTTAGTGCATGACATTTATCCTGGAGTGTCTGCCTCTCTATCCATAGTCTTTCTCCCAGAGGCCCTGACATAGGATTTTCTCCTGTAAGTACAGAGATCCTGAAAGTGTTTGAATTTCTCAAAGTCTCTCTCTTAAAAGAATGACTTTAATTTGTTTACTGAAGGTCTCTGCCTAATGAACTTTCTGGGTCCATCAAAGCTTTGTGTCTTATTAACTTGCCAAATTATCTCTACTCCTTTCTTTGGGAAGAATATCGTTTCTCCTGCCTAATTTCATATTGTCTTGTGCTTTTCCACCTTTTTGTCTTACTGAATATATTTATCAGCAGGCCTCTTGTGATTTCTTTAGCTCCTTAATGAGTGTGAGCAGTAGTTATCTCCTGGGATCTTTCCTATAATTATCTTAAGCCTCTTCTTTGGGAATTATTTTGAATCCTGTTCCCTAAAGGCTGAATACAGAATAAACAAGAAACATCTGAACAATTTCAGCTGCTTCTAGTAGTTCCTGTCCTGAAGAGAAGTAACCTTGGGTCATCTTTCCCAGACAGAGGTCCAATATGTTGTCTCTCAGCTGTATACTGCATTCAGAGGAGAAGAAAGGCAAGTTAGTTTACATTTTAAAATTATTCTGAGGACAAACTTGGAAAACATGCATAATAAGCTGTTTCTGAAGATCTTAAATATGCCTTTATAATCACCAGAAACAACTTATTCAGACTTTTGCATTTCTGAATGTATTCATCAAAGAGTAGATGTTTCTTGATTTCTAGGAATTTATTTTGTAATTTGAGAAGTTTACTCTTGAATTGCTCTGATTTGAGCAAAAAACTTGCTTAAGCCTTTAAGACCAGTTAAGCAAGGTGAAGGGAGGCATTTCAAACTCATCTGGTAAACTTAATGTCATCAGACAAGCAATTTGACTTAAAAGACTTTTCTTTCCACTCTTCGCTTTAGTTACAGCAGCGATTTTCAACCAGTGTGCTGCAAGAATTTCTAAAGCATGCAATACCTGACTATTTAGTCAGGGACACTAACCTCTTTCCCCTTAGATTGTCAAATGAAAATAAACTGTTGGGAAAAATAGATACAGAGACATAGAAGTGGGGAACAGAATGTCGAATCTCAGAGGGAATGTGAGAGTAGGTGAGTGGGTGGGAAGATAGCAATCAAAGAACTTGTATGCATATATATGCATAACCATGAACATGGACAGTAAAATGGTGAAGACCTGGGATGGAGGGTGTGGGCAGGCTATAATCGGTCAATGGGAGAAAAAAGGGGACAAATGTAATATTTTCAACAATAAAGATGTTTTTTAATTAACAATATCCAATACCATAGCTGACCAATGTGAATGCATCAAAATTATACCTTTAGTGTCAGATGATCAAAAGATATATTTTTGGTGTGCCACAGAATTTTAACAATTAGTTTATGTATGCCATGAGATGAGAAAGGTTCAAAATCACTGAGTTAGTATATTCTTTCCTTTTGATTTTTGAGTAATGTGTTTTTTTTCCCCAAATAAAAATATCTCCACTTTCAGAAAAACTGAAAACTTTCACCAGAGGTCTAAATATTTGGTCTGCATATCTACTAAACACACAGAATTTGGGGGGCATTTAGACAACTATTCCTAGGTATCTCCTATTACTCCCAAATAAATGTGCATTACATATATACTTTTCTGTGAAAAAAACTTTGTTTCTCTATTGTTTGTTTCTTCAATGAATCTCTTTGATAGATGATTGACGTTGCTAATATCGACATATTCTTTTGTAGAAAATGTTACACCACAATGACTGTGTTGGGTTTCCAACAGGAACCTGGGCAGATAAACATGGCAAGGTGCATGTGGGGATGAATGTCTTTCTTAGCCATTCACAGCCATTGGTGTCAATCACTAGAGCAGATAGTCTAACCTGAATCTCTGACACAGTGCTTCCAGTGACATTAGAATTTTTAAATATCTTTGGGGGAAGGTAACAATTATTTTGAGTCTCTATTGATTATTTAATATTAGCAAATCAATAATAGCAAAGAGTGAATTGTCCTTTACTAATAATTGCAATGGAGTGGCTATAGCATGGTAAAGCCTGAGAGTAATTATGTATCTACATATATTCTTACTTATTCTCTAAGGAATTTATTGTATTTGTAGATGAGGATGTTTAGAAACATGCTGATATGAAAAATGACACCATATATTGAGCGAGCACATTTATTTATGGCGTGATAATACTAGAGGTGCCCTCTCCCAATCTACAGCTTTATTGTCTTTTATTTCATCCCTCAGTTAACAGAGTCATCTATCCATTTTGTTCCTTACTTTAAAAACCTTCATCAGTGAGTCCTCACAAACTTCTGTATGAAATCTATCTCCTAGACTGACATACAAAGTACTTTGCATCAGTCAGTTTAAGTGGTGTTATGCAATAGAAACAAATGACCCCCAAATCTCAATGACTTCATAACAGAGATTTATTTCTTGCTCATAATACATGTTATTAGCAGGTTGACTGCATCTCTGCTCCAAATTATTTTTAGTCTAGGAGCCTAAAAGAACTTGTATGTAGTTCTGCAGGGGAAAACTCATGCTGGGCATGCAACACAGAGAAAACATATAGTGGACTGTACACTGATTTTTTAAAGCCTTAGTGAAAGTTACAATTATAACTTTTGCTCTCATTTCATTAGCTAAATGAAGTGATATAGACAAAGAAAAGATCAATGGAGTATGAAATATAATCCTCTTGCAGGGAGGGATGCTGAAGAGAGAAGGAAGAATCCTAGTTCATCACATCCTTCATGAACTTATTTTTATCAGTCTCCCATCATCTTTCACAGCTTGCTGCTTCATAATGTGTTGTGTTTGCACATGGATCTGCCAGAATCCCTTGCTTTAACTTTTCTCCTAGCACTTGCATGCTTATTCTGTGGGAACCAAAAGATGTAAGAAGGCTCCTTTTGCTGCAAGAATCTATGTGACATGTTTATTTTATTGAGAAATTTCTGATGAGTGCATAACTCTCTTTCATTACTTTCACTATAGCCACTGCTAGTAAATATCTAATGTGCATGCAATTGGTCTCACAACTTCCAGTTGAAGGCTTTTGTTTGGAAGCAATCCCATTCTTTTTTTTTTTTTTAATAAAGTGGTATGGACAAATTAAAAAAAAAACAAAACAGTGGAGAGAGACCTGAGTCTGTTTACATTTAAATGGAGACATATTTCTTGAGTTCTCTCATGTGATTCTGAGTAATCAAACCCACCATTACACCCCGTTAAGCAGAAAATTTCCTTGCAAACTACATGGGCTGAGTATCAAAAGATTACCATATAATTACTGTATATTAAAATAATATTATTTGCCATATTACTCTTTTTCCTTCTATGGGTTTTCTGTCTTTAATGTAACAGCTGCCCTTGTGTCCAGTCTTTGATTCATCAGTCTTGCGCCTTCATTCGAGTAGTTTGGTGGTCTCCAGACCATCCTTCATCACAGGGCAGAGAGAACATTGTGGTTGTAATAAAGTTCTGCTGCTTCAGATGAATATAGGGGCAAAGAGTTGGAGGAATAAGATGGAAATGTTGACATCATGAGATTGGAACACTCTTCCTCTTCCTTCATACTTCTGGGAACTTTCCAGGCTCTCCCTATCTGGGCGCTCTCGTGAGCTCTAGAACTTCATAAATCTGCTTCTGTGTGAGGTTTCTGAGGCTCTCATGGTCTTCCATATTTAAGGAGAGATGAGAATTGGCATAATTGCCAGCTGCTAGTAAAAACCAGTAGAATTGTTGAAACCATGAAGAATTGTTAAAGTATGAATCTTGATAACTGAAAGGAACTCTAGGAATGATCCAGACTAGAGGATTATAAACATAGCTGCTCATCAGAATCGTCCCAGCAGATTTTAAAATCACAGATGCTGAAGTCAAAACTGCAGAGGCGCTGATTTTGTGGATGGGGAGGTGGGCACAGATTTAGTCATTGAATCCAAGCCTCTCTTTACACTCCCCCAACCTTTTATCTTCCCACAGTATCCAATTCAGGGAGCTATACAGAACAGGTGCATAATAAATGTGATTGAATGACATCTAGTATAAGTTCAAAATCCAGTTTTTACTCACTATGTCCCATGCTTATTTTATAAGAAGATAGATTAGTAGGATATTCTTTCAGCATGTAACATTTAAGTCAGCTTCTTTAGCTTTGATAGACCTGTCTGATTTCTACCTACTGATTCTCACCTAGGCTTCAGAGTCCAAGAGTAACCCCCGACCAAAAAAAAAAAAATCCCTGAGGGTAAACTTCTACATAACCTACTCAGCTAAAAAAAAATGTTTCTGAATGTCCTGGAGGTATTTCTTACCCCAATAAAAATTTTAAATTTTCTAATTCAATGAAATAAATAATTTTGAGCAATACTACATACCTGATACTCTGGTAGCTGATAGATTATGTGACCTTAATTGGTAAAGAGCATTCAGGACCAAGCAGTACACCCAGCTGGTTATCCTTCTATCAGCCTCCTTGCCTCTCAGACTCAGCTTAGTCATGTGCCTCTAACGTGTCCAGGGATGCAATTTCAATGCCTAGATGCACTTATTTCCAGCATCTTTATCTCCTTCAAGGTTTCCTTGTGCAAAGTACTGCCATACAGATTCAAGTAGTCATGTTGCAGACACCACTGACTATCCAAACGCAGTCTGGTGAATTCTTAGGTGCCACACGACTGGCTCCAAGGACAGACTTGTTATTCTATGTCTTGCTATCACTGCTGGCCAAGAGGCATCATGAATCATAATTGCCACCACCTGGTCTTATGTGAATTTGGTCATTGCTGTTCACTGTCATCACATCAACTGAATTATGTGTAGTTACACTCATGTTGAATTTAATTGCTTTCTACAATGCCTCCAAAACGATAGTTACAATTTACCTGGAAACAGAACAACGTGCTATTCATAATACTCCAAGTGTAAAAATAATCCAAAAGTGTTCTTTCAGTGACCATCAAATAAATATTCTAATTGGAAGTCATTCCACAATTTAATTGGCAGGAGCTGTATTCCCTCTCTTTTTATAGCAGCACATAACATGGTGGATTTCACACTCAGTTTTGTTGGAGGAGGCATTGTGCCCAGCAGAAAACTGAATCCCCAGCTTTGTTTACTGATTAACGTGGCTGTGTAACTTAGTTCCAAACATTGAGAAATAACTAGAAGTCATTTGGTTGGAATTTTTGTAAAAGAAGGAAAGAAAAAATAAAACTCCTTAATGTGCCAACTTAGCCGGCATATTCTGCCTTCTTTTCTCCTCACTGGAATGGGGACTTGATACTGGAACTTGAGCCTTCTTGAGGCCATGTGACCTTGAATACGTGGTAGGGTGACAGAAAGATAGGAGCTGCCTGACTATTTTATGGCTTTGTAGGGCCAAGATACCGACCCTGGACTTCCTATCTGCAAACTTCCCGGTGTATGAGAAAAATAAAAGTCTTCATTTTAAGGTTTTTCAGGTGTCTATAGTTCACAGCTGAGCACAGATCTTGACTCTGCACAAATGTTCAAATGCATAACATGAAATTTGTGAAACTTCTGATAGCTCCCTAATGAAATTATTTCCAAATAAACCAGTAAGAATAATTTTCTAGGATGAAATTTCCACAACTCAATGATTACAAACTAATTAACCTTAATTAACCAATTAATGTTAAAATGTAAATATTAAATAGAAACATCAATAGTGCATTCAAACTTCTATAAAAATGGATCAAATTATAATGCTGAATGAAAGATTTAAAGTGTTTATTGTATTATTTCCATTTTTTTATAAATTAAAAAATTTTCAAATTAGAGATTATATATATGAATATAACTTAATAATTTTCCAGAACATTTGATTGACAGATATCCTACTTGGAGAAATGTTAGTACTTCCTCCAGTGCATCTTTGGGCAATCTCAGGGTTCCAGCACTGAAAATAAAGTATCTGAGTTTCCATTTCACTGAGCCGAGTTCACAACTATCTTCACACAGAGACTTGAAGAAATTATTTTATTTCTTTTTATTCTAGAAATAACATCCCTCAAACATATACACACTACCAATTTAAAACTGAAGTGACATGCCAATGGAACAGCATTGAGAGCCAGAAATACACTAACATGTATATGGAAAAATGATTTCTGACAAAGGAGCCAAAAACATACCATGGAGAAAATAAAGCCTTTTCAACATATGGTGTTGGGAAAATTGGAAAGCCACATGCAAAAAAATGAAGCTGGACTGCTGTTTGTTCCCATATACAAATATTAACTCAAAATAAAGACCTGAATATAAGATCTGAAACAATAAATTACATAGAAGAAAGCATAGTACTAAACTTATGATCTTGCTCTTAGAGAGGATGTTTTGTGAATTTGACTGCAAAAGCAGGGGAAGTAAAGGCAAAAATAAATGAATGAGACCACAGCAAACTAAAAAACTTCTGCACAACAAAAACTGACACAAAATAAAAAAGCAACCAACTGAATGTGAGAAGATATTTGCAAATAGCAGCTCCAACAGGGAATTAATATCTAAATTATATAAAAAAAAACCAGACAACTCAACACCAAACAGTCCAATTTAAAAATGGGCAGATGACCTGAACAAACATTTCTCCTAATAAGACATACAAGTAGCCAACAGATATATCAAAAGATGCTCAATTTTACTAGCTATTAGGGAAATACAGATCAAAACTACAGTTAGATACTACCTCACACCTGTTAGAATGACTATTATCACAAGACAAACAATAATGAGTGTTGGAGAGATTGTGGAGGAAAAGGGACCCTCATTCACTGCTAGTGAGAATGTAAATTGGTTCCTCAAAAATTTAAGAATAGTTACCACATGACCCAGTAAACCTCTTCTGGGTATCTACTGGAAAAAATTGAAAACATTTAGGTTCACCTATGTTCATTTTAGCATTATTCATGGTGGTCAAGACATGGAAACAACCCACATGTCTTTTGATATATGTGTTTATAAAGATGTGGAACACTATTCAACCATAAGAAAAGGTGTAAGAGTGCCATTTGTGATGAGAGGAATGGACCTTGAGAAAATCATGCTAAGTGAAATGTCAGACAGAAAAAGTTAATAACCGTATGATTTCACTTATGTGGGATATAAAACTGAAAACAACAAATGAAGAAACAATAAAAACAAACAAACAAAAACTCATAGACATAGACAACAGTATGGTGGTTACCAGAGGGAATTGGGATGGCAGGTAATAAAGAGTAAAGAAGGTCAAATACATGGTGATGGAATATGATTTGACTGGATGGTAGGCCCACAATGCAATATGAAAATCATGTATCATAGAAATGTACACTTGAAACCTGTATAGTTTTATTAACCAATGTCACTCCAATAAATTGAATTAAAAAAAACTGAAGTGAAAATTCTGACAGTGCAGAGGTATATTATACTATAGGATTAATTAGAATCTTTTGAATGTCAATGAAAAAAGAACTTGCTGTATTTAGACAAAATTATTGAAAATTCCTGCTCTCAAGCATATTCAAATTTGATAAGTAAAATGGTTTTCAATATGTTATTTGGGAATCCCATTGTATAGCATTAAAAAGCTAGTCCCTCTCCCCACAAGTCAGTTCTAGAAAAGGGTGTAATTAAAGTCTCAGATGTTTTGATTTTCACAAATAGAAGTTTGCCTTCCCTTGGTGATTTTTTTCCCCCATACTCAGAGTTCTTTGCAATTATTAGCTCATTAGTCCTAGTGGATTTTTTAATTTAATTGTAAATTAGTAGACCTACAGAGTTAAGTATAAAACAAACAGAATGTTAATAGCCCATTTCATGAATATATATACTAATGGCTCAATCTTTATTATTTCATCATATACATTAATAATACAAGTGTGACTTCAACTCTCCTTAAAGTACAATTTCATGCTTTTTATATATAAGTACTACAGAGAATTTGTCTCAAACTGAAAAAGATGTCTTTTAACATGACACTTCAAAGTTTACATTTTTGTAGAATTTCTATATATGTTCATCCTATTACTTTGATGTATAACTGAAGTAAAATCTCTCTCAATACATTATTGAGGACAGAAAGAGAACTACTCTGATTACTGAGATATCATTGTATTTACCAAAGATCTTACATTATCACTGCTTTCATTAACACCTTCAACCTGGGAAGGAAATCATGGACATTTCTACTATTTCCAAGGGCCCCAGAAACACTTGACCTTGTGCAGATGAGAAAATATCAGGTGTAGTTAAAGAACTGATAGAAGACAATTCTAACTTACCCCTGAGAAACACCCTTCCCCGTCTGTCCCAGTGCTGTCAATCCATTTCTGGTGTGGTGGGCCTGCACATGACCGAAGCCTGGCCAGAATATTGTTTTCATCTGACTGAGGTGACTGGTCCGTGTATTAGTTTCCTGGTGCTGCCATATCAAAGTAGCACAAACTGGGAGGCTTAAACACAAAGTCAGTATCTTACAGTCTTATGATCCCAAGATCAAGATGTATCCAGGGTTAGTTTAATTCTTCTGGAAGCTGTGAAGGAGAATCTGTTTCATGCCTCTCTCCTAGCTTCTGGTGGTTTACTGGCATTCTTTATTGCTTCTTGAAGGCAAAGACCATCAACCTGGTCTTTGCCTTCATTTTCACCTGGTGTTCTTCCGGTGTGCCTATCTCTAGATTTCTCATTTTTATAAAGACATCAGTCATCTTGGATTAGGGACTCACCCTACTCCTATATAACATCTTGTCTAATTACATCTGCAATGACCCTATTTCCCAATAAGGTCACATTCACAGATATTGGGAGGTTAAGACTTTAAGATCTGAATTTGGAGGGGAAACAATTCCTAAAAATTCAATTCAGTCTAATATAAATGCATAAGCCAGTAACTCTCAATGATGCTAAATAAAAATTTTATTGAATCCTCATAAATACTATTTTTCTCCACTACATGAGAGTATAAAGGAATGGGAACTGCTGTAGTCATCTTAAAACCACTGGGTGGGAGTGAGAGTCTGCAGAAAATGAATCCAACAAAGCCAAGAAATGGAGATAGAAACATCTACTTGCTTCTGATTGAACACTCCATATCTGAAGTCAAATTCTCTCCCTTAGTTGTCCAATTATATTAACTAAAATATTCTTCCTCTTTTTTGATCTTATCTTAGTTTCATTTTCTGCCCATTCCACAAAAATAGAGCCATAATTAATACTATTAAAGGGTGGGATTAGAGATCCATGTGAAAAGCAAAAAGAAAGGGTGATGTTATGAATAATTCCTTTCTGATTTTGTATTATTTTGGATCAGGCTCAATTTGATGAGGTCCTGCACAGTAATATGTAATACCTCAAAAGCAAAAGTGAATCTAATCATTCTGTTTCTATGAAATATTGAATCCCTTCACACAACAGAAATACACAAAGGCACAATTTCCTGTAACAACATTATCTTCTAGCAAAGGATCAAATTGTGTGTTTCCAGAAGCTGGGCTCATGCTATGTTGAGAATAAAGATACAGCCAACAGTGGATAGAGCGTCGGCTTGCGGACTGAAGGGTCCCGGGTTCGATTCCAGTTGGGGGCATGTACCTTGCTTGTGGGCGCGTCTCCACTGTGGGGCGTGCAGAAGGCAGCTGATCGATGTCTTTCTCTTGTCGATGTTTCTGACTTTCTATCTCCCTTCCTCTCTCTAAAAAATCAATAAAATATTTAAAAAAAGAAAAAAAAAAGATACAGCCAAGTTAAGGGCAAGAAGATCAACCCAGAGTTAACAGGATCACAGGTCAAACCCAGAGTCAATGATCACAGTAAAATGGCCTTCAATAGTAGACACTGTCCAAACAATGGAATCAGAAATAAAGGTTAAACCCTAGCCAATTTGGCTCAGACTCTACAGTAGACCTACAGATTGAAGGGTCCTGGGTTTGACTCTAGTCAATGGCATGTACCTTAGTTGCATGTCAAGCAAAGTAGAATCATCTCTGAGAATATTTGGAAGCAGGGATGAAGAGGAGCAAGGCCTATCTTCCAGGAAGATAGTAGATAATAAATAAGGCAAATGTGTTATGACATGTTCTTCCACAAGTGTTACTGACCATGAATCTTTAGAGCAGAGATGGGGAACATCTGGCCTGCAGGCTATATAAGACCTGGAAAATCATTTGCATTAGCCTTGCTAAGGCATTGACCAAATATAGTAGGCTAATTTTAAAGTTCGTAATGTTGTATGACCCAAGAATGATATTATAAACTAGTGATCCAGTGTATGAATTCCTGCAAGGGTGAGGTCCAGCTGGCTCTCCCCGAATGGGGCCGATAGGTAGCAGGGCCTGTCAGGAGGAGGGGCTTCAGGAGGTTGGCCAGCCACAGTGCACATCATAGTAATTGGTTCTTCTGGTTGTTCTGGCCGCTTGGCTTTTATATATATAGATATCCAATAGCCCTTCCCAGAAAAAAGGTTCCCCACTCCTGCTTCAGAGTAATATAAGCATCTCACCACTTTATTTGTATGCACTAGAAACCTGGTGTAAGAGAACCAGTAGTGTTCTTATAGTTTCTTATTGTTTGACTAGGGGCCTGGTGCACGAAATTCATGCACCGAAGGAGGGGGTCCCTCAGCCCAGCCTGCCCCTTCTCAAACATTGGGATCCCTGAGGGGAATGTCCTACTGATGGCTTAGGCCTGCTTTCTGCAGTCTGGCCTCCCCCTGCGGGAGGTGACTGGGCTGATCAGGGGAAGGCGCTAGCCCCATCACCCCACTGCTACAGCCACTGCCAGCCACCACAGTTGCCAAGGTGTTTTCATCAACATGCACTTCAGTCCTTTCACCATGAAAAAAATAACAACTTTCTTTAGGCATTTTCAAGATATGTCTTTCATAGGATATGACATTTCTTTCTTTCTTTCTTTTTATCCTCACCTGAGGATATTTTTCCATTGACTTTTAGAGAGTGTGGAAGAGAGAGAGAGGGAGAGACAGAGAGAAAGGTCAGTGTAAGAAGGATACTTTTATTGGTTGCCTCCTGCATGAGCCCTGACGTGGACCCCAGCCAGGGTAGAGCCTATAACCCAGGTACATGCCCTTGATCAGAATCGAACCCGGACCCTGTGGTCTGCAGGCTGAGGCTCTATCCACTGAGACAAACTAGCTAGGGCAGGATATGACATTTCTTAGCCCCTCCAGTGGACCTTTGTTTTTTCCTCCAGGAGTGTGGTGAAAAAATCCTAGATCACCTTCTTGGATTCTTATTACCCACGTTACCAAGACCACTGCAAGTGGTGGCGTACAGGGAGCTTAGCCAGTTAGCAGTCAGAAAAGGTGTTTATGCTTGAACTGGTTTGGCTCAGTGGATAGAGAGTCAGTCTGCAGACTGTAGGGTCCCAAGTTTGATTCCTGTTAAGGGCATGTACCTTGGTTGGGGGCACATCCCCAGTGGGGAGTCTGCAGGAGGTAGCTGATTGATGTGTTTCTCTCTACCATGTTTCTGACAGTCTATCCCTTTCCCCTCTTCTCTGTAAAAAATCAATAAAGTATTTTTTTTAAAGAAAAAAAAAAGGTATTTCCTCTGCAGCCCATGCATAGAGGATCCCCTGTGTTGTGTCCACTGGGCTAGGGGCATGTCCCCAGCCACTGGGGGAATGCCCCCAAGTCGGGCGGCCACATGTTCACTGTGTCCACTGGGATGGGGGAGCATAGACCTAGGCTGCTTGATGCACATGAGGTGGGAACTTCTACTGCATCACCACTTAGTGCAAGTGGCCACGAGGTGGGAACTTCTGCTGTGTCGCCATGCAACATGGAGGAAGTTCTCGCCCCACCCCTTGGCTGTTTGTGCTTGATATCCCAAGCCACTTATCCTGAGACCCAGCCTGCTTGGTGCCCCTGGCTTCTTATCCCAGGACCCAGGCCACTTGGTGCTGGCTCCCGTAGGCCACTCCTGGCCAGAGGAGTTCTGGGACCCAGGCTGCTCAGGGCCTATGCATGGGCCTATAGGCTTGGAGCAGCCTGGGTCCCGAGCATGTTCCCAAGACCCAGGCCACTTGGCGCCCACATATGCAAATCAATCCACCATCTTTGTTGGGTTAATTTACATACTCACTTCTGATTGGCTGATGGGCATCACAGAGGTACGTTCCATTTGCATTTTCTCTTTTATTAGTGTAGATAGTGAGGTAGTACTAGTCAAAGAAGAGACTTTTACCCAAAATCATCATGTAGGTGCCTGAAACCCCTATACTACAATTTCTGTAACTTGTTCATTTTTTAAATGTGTACCATAGACTTGGGGATTAATTAGCTTCTCATTGGTCACAAGTGAAATACAACACAGTAGGGTCAAGAAAGGGAAGCCTTGGATGAAGATAAGAAATTGACAGTATATGGAGCAAGGGAGCTGACATTGTACAGAGACTTCCAGTGTGACAATATGTAAAGAGTATAATTTCATGTTATTTTTGGTAATTAATTAGGAGAACTCTGAAAACATTTCAACCCGTAAATAAGAAGAGTAGGCCTCTAAGTGCATAACAGCAGCCTCTTGATATATTTGTGACTCTATTGGACAACTTTTGTGCCTTGTCTCTGGTCTTTTTGGCCCACTTTGTAATTTCTCCATTGTTGCAGCAACCAGCTCCAAACACATATGTAACCTGAGAGCATCTTGCCTTTGCCTGTCTGTCTTGTGCTCCAGGTCTTCTCTGACATTGTGGCCCCAGATACTTGTGAGAACCAGATAGCACTTGCACATGTGCAAACTGGAGTGCCAGAGAATAAACGTCTCTGGTGGGAGAAGAAAGCTGGTGCAAAAATGCCCTCCACTCCTGCCCTTCCAATGAGCAGTTTCGAGGCACATTCTACATTGCTCCTCAGAAGATCCTCCCAGAATCCAACCCCGGTTCCCACAGCAGTGACCAACTCTTGTACTGCCTTTTATTCTATCCATAGTTCACTTTTTAATCTCTGGTTCCTATTTCCAGGGATTGTTTTCCAAATTAAATTACCTAAACTCAAGCCTTTATCTCAGACTTTAACTTCTGGGAGGAATGCAGGCCACCAAAATGACCTTCTGAGTTCTCTTTACAGCTAGCATCCTATTGTGGTTCAAGGGACTTGTTTATCACTGGAACTAAAAATTGTTGCTGATGTGTGAGAAGCAACACATCACAAATCAAATCCGGCCATTGAGAATATCAAGCTTTAGGACATGGGCTCACATTTAACATTTTGACTGCTTGTTTTCTCTATAATGTATGCCCTGATTGGAATCCACACAGTTCTGAACTACTACCCTGGTTACAATAGCTATGGATGGTGAAGTATCTTGTTTTTGGATTGTCTAAGGGGCCCTCCAGAGTGAATTTTAAATATTCTTTTTGAAACATATGTTAAGTCGGACCAATTCTAACTCTCTAAATTTGTTAATTGGCTTATTTTTATACTAGAGGCCTGGTACACAACATTCATTGCACTTGGGGGGATGTGAGGCGGGGGGTCCCCACGCCCAGCCTGCGCTCTTTTACAATCCTTAGTCCAGGGTAAGCCGAGCTAAGCCATCAGTTGGACATCCTTAGCATTCCGCTCACCAGCCATCAGCCAGCTTGTGGCTGATGGTGCCCCCCCTATGAGAGTGCACTGACCACCAGGGGGCAGCTCCTGCATTGAACATCTGTCCCCTGGTGATGAGTGCGCATCATAGCGATCGGTTGTTCTTCTTTTGATCAATTTGCATATTGCCCTTTTATTATATAGGATAGATTTGTTTTTGAAATACATGGAAGAATGAGAGTTGGGATAGTGACTGATGGTAGGAATTACTTAACTATCTAAAATATTTTATTCCCCAAACTTGATTGCATATCAGAATCACCTGAAGAAAATAATTTTTTAAAAAGAATATGGATTCTTGAGCTCCACCCCCAAATTTCTAAATCCATAGCTCTAGGCACAGACCCTGAGATCTGTGTTCTTAATAGCTTCCCAAGAGATTTTGCTACACCATCAAATTAGAGAAACAGTGATACAATAATTCATGTATGAGATTTTAAGAGAATTTGTTACCTAAACCTACAAATTTTCTACCTTAGGGGTGGAAGCTCAGGCATTTTATAAATTACATATTATTTACAAATGAGAAAAAGTCTTAACTTCTTTATTTAGAAAGGGAAGTTTAGAATTTAATTTCCAAAATAAAAGGCTTAATTTCATATATTTTGATCTTTGAAAATATACACAAGAGATCATTTTTATACACTTTCATTTATAGACATTGATAGGCAGGCTTAGTTAAAAGTTATCTCTAGGTGTAGTAGTGTATAATAGAAAGTGTACACAGTTAATTATAAAAACTTCATCAACTAATTAGCATTAATTAACTGTACAATTAAGACTTTGATTGACACAGGTAATTAAGCTGATTCTTCTCAAATACGCATGTTTCTAAAGTATTCATTAACTTGTTTCAACCATAAACATTCCCTAATAAACTTCCAGAAATTGACATGGTATTTTTTCTTCTTTTCAGAAATACCTTAATAAATGAGTTCGCCTTTGTGTGCAGGTGAGGCCACAGCTGCTCCAGGTGGCTAAAAGCCAGAGGGAGTTGAGTTCAGGTGCCTGGTTAGCAAAAGAGGATGAACCAATATTCCCTTCAAAACTGAAAACCAATTTTGTTGTTTATTTTGATTGGCCATGCTTTTGTGAACAGAAAAGAAAAAGTGATGGAAATAAGATTTAAAAATTTTTAATACTCAAGATTACAAATATAAATTGGCCTCTTGATAAATTTTTGTTGCCTATGTTTCTTAGTTAAGGGGTTTTGTGACCTGATGAATTTAGTTTAGATGAAAAGAGGTTTTTATGAAAATGCAATTAACCTGTAGAATTATAAATCCTGAATTGTGACTAAAGAGTTCCTTCACTTTCCTGTGGCAGA